>ML341044.1:0-24831 GCA_005239505.1 Nicotiana paniculata | reverse complement strand
ATTTTTTTTTTTTTTTTTTTTCTTGTTTACAAATGCAGTAATAGTAGGAAAAAAAAATACCTGGATATATAGGAGAGTATCCCAATTCTGTTTTGGAGTAACATTACACTTCATAAGATCTTTCCTAATTGGAGAAACATTAGGATTTCCCCTCCAATAAGCAAAAGGTATTCTGTCCTTCCAACTGCTCCTCTTATTCCCTTCTTTTATGTTCTTCACCATACTTCTCCATGGTCTTATATTTGTCTCCGCCCTATAAACAATAAATCAAACATAATCATCTTCTATAACTAGTTAATTTGGAGGTGGAGGGAGCACATAATTTTAACTTTATGGATTCTAGATTTTAGAACGACGACTCCGAGTGTTAATAACTGGTTCAAAATTTTATGTGTACGTACTTACTGAATTTCTTAATACAAAGACATTGTTTGAGCAAAATTTATTGACCCTAGGAGTGAGTACCGTCTGAGCCGAGGGTCTATAAGATTGCGTACACACTACCTTCCTCAAACCCCACTTGTGAGATTACACTGGATTTATTGTTGTTGTTGTTAGAACGGAGTATTACAAGATGGAACTCAAAAATAAACTTTTGACCTAAGTCATAGTAAACTTTCTCTTTTCTTTCTTTTGCAAAGATAAAATAATATAATTCCTAAAATTTCAGAGCATTTAAAGAGCAATAGTTGAAAAAATTTACTCGACACAATATTTCGTCAACTTTCGGTGAATAAATGGAAGAAATAAAATGTTATGAAATGCATGTTACAGTCAAACCTCTTTATAACAACATCTCTATATAATAACACTTCTCTATAAAAGCCAAGCTTTTTCGAAACCAATTTTTATGTTATGTTATAATATATGGTCTCTATAACAGTATTTCACTATAACATCCAATAATATTCGGAACAAACGAGATTGTTATAGAGAGGTTTGACTGTAGTACCAAAAGAAAAAACATTAAGGATATGAAAGAAGGTTAATTACCATCCCCAAAATGACCAATCAGGGAAAACAATATCCATACTCCGCCAATCTGAACAGTACCGGAACAACGGTGGTGGACCGGAGTTAGGTTGCCGGAAGTCCTTGGCAGCGATGACCGGCCGATCATTAGTGTCAAACATGATCTCCAAATTAGGCAATTTGCCAGGGTACCACCTTAGAAGTTGTACAATACCATACATTGTGAATAAATGTCTAGTTTGAATAGAGTATTTTTCATATCGTTCAATATAAATTTTCCCATCTAATATTATTAATCTAAAATTAGCATATTTTTTGGCTTTCTCCAACATTTCCCTAGTAATTCCTGTGTTTTTCCAATACCTTAAATCTTCATAAATCCATCTAAAATATTCAGGACATGTTAAATTGTTAGGATTTAAGGGTTTATAGGATGTAGGATAGGTTTTTGGACATGTATTGGTCTTGTTCCATGCATAGCAATCCAGAGGATATTCGAAAATCTGAGGCTTGATTTTTGAGTTTGCTACTTTTCTATGGAAATGACTTGAGTACTTTGCCTGTCAAAATTTAAAGAAGAAAATGTCAATTAATTATTCTAAGTATGAGAATCAAATAGTAAATTACTAACACGTCAACCAATTCAAGTAGGAGAATCAAAGAGTGATTTGAAAAATAAGGCAGTTATTTTATCACATGTTACTAAGTTCTTTCACACGTAAATTTTTCAGAGTAGCCGTTCATTAAAAGAAGAAAAATTTAAGAGTAATCCTTTGTTCTCTTTATAACGGGCGCATGTACGAGTGTACATGGACCGGGTTGGTTCAGTTTTTTATCAAAACTAAGTCAAATCAACTATATCAGTTTTGGATTGGTTCAGTTTTGTTGGGGTTTTTGAGTTTTTTGTTATATGAATATTATTTCAATTTTACTTTCTTAAATTTTTGATAAGTAAAGATATGTTTAGTAAAAGCTGAAAAAATTGACAAATATATGATCTATTGAAATATTTTTATGGAAGAATCTTTTTATTAATACATGAAAGTTATTTTTTAGCCGTATGAAAATAATTTTACGTTGATGTACACTTTAAATGTTAACCGAATTTAATAATAAAACACAAAAATAAATATGAACTTATATAATGATATGTTATACTTAATTTAAATTATCGAAATAGCATTTCAAATTCGAAAAGTATACAAGAATTTAATATATCTTGACATATGAATATGGAAGAACAAAGAGATTGACGCATTGCACTAACATTTGATAAGAAGTGATCATACAATCCATTATTTAAAGTTAATAAATATGGAATACCTCATATTTAACAAAATACTACATTCCATAAGAGTATCACAAATATTTTTAGATATTTTTTTAAAGAAAATTCTATAAAAGTCTTAAAAGTTTATATATATAAATTATATACTTATGTCGGTTTGGTTCGAATTTTTTACTCAATACTAAACCAAATCGAACCAAACCTAATCGGGCTTTTTAATCGGTTTGATTTGACTTTTCGAATTGATGAAATTTTTCGATTTGATTTGTACACCCCTTGACACAAGCATAAATACAAATTACACTTTTACAAATATTTTGCCACGTATGGAGCTATTACATAAATTGTGCAGAAAAATGTACCAACCAATATTACAAAGAGTACTTATTAAAACGGTTATAAATTTTTCTTCTTAATTTCTACTAATTTGTTGTCAAATGTAGGAGTAATATACATTTGTCATTTATTGCGATATAAGTAGAGTATTCTCTTTATTAGAGTAAAAGAATATACTCCCTTCGTTCATTTTTACTTGTCTACTATACTAAAAATATATTTTCTCTTTTACTTGTTCACTATAGTAATCAAGAGAAAGACAATCTTTTCTCCTGTTTTACCCTTATTATTAACTAACTATTTCCCAAATCATTTTTCAAGACGTTTGGAAATGCTACCATATTATTACGGGTAAAATTGTAAAATACATACTTCATTGAGGGTTACAAAATGGTTAAAGAAAATAATTATTCACTCATATTTATCCATTAAAATTTGGTTGGATTAACTTTTTAAAAACGGGTCAAATATGGATAAGAACCATATTTTTCACTTAGAAAATGAATTACCAATGGATAACTAATAAGTTTAACTTTTACATTTATAAAGCGTCAAATTGAGGGGTTCCTCAAGTTGGGAGATTAGAAACTCTCTCAAAAGTGATTATATTCAAGAATCCATGGATAATATGAATATCCATATTATCCGTTAGTCAGGGGCGTACGCCAAATTTTTTGTAAGCGATGCCGTATTTACATAAATAAATATTATTTAATATCATTTTCTCACAAGTTGAAAGCCTTGACCTAATGAGTTAGTTGAATATTACCGGAAAGGAAGGTGTAACTTCAGTTCTCCTTTTGCAGAATATTAGTATAAATATTTAGTATTTTTTTCCGGCGAAGCGGATGATACCGCTTCCACCCATGTGCATCCGCCCTGCCGCTAGTTAACCTTTTTTTTATTGGTATTAAATATGGGTTGTATCATTAAATTATCCGTATTTGCATTATCCTTCCATATCCGGCCCCGACCGGACCGTTTTTCCACCCTAATGATGATACTGAAAGAGTTTAAAACGTAAATGAGAGTATATAGAAGAATATTGACTTACAAGATCAATCCAACGTGCAAACGACAATGCTGAAGCAATGACGAGAAAGATGAAAATAAGGAACGCTGTGACAAAGGTATAAGTTGCTGTTGCTGTTGCTGATGATGATCTGTTCATCAGATATTTCCATCTTGTTGAATTCTTCTGTAACACATAAGTCCTTAGCCAGAAAACATTCATCAACTTCTCGTTCCTCTCTTTCATGTTTCCTCCTCAAAAATCCAATTGCCAATTTATACGTAAATGTTAGTATAAAAGCAAATTTGAGTTTAATAACAAACTTGGAGAAGTATACGTTTTCTAACAAACTTGGAGAAGTATACGTTTTCTGCTTTATTTTCTTCACATAATCAAAAAAAAAAAAAACAAAGGAAATCTCACTTTTCACATCCTCTTAAAAATAGAAACATAGATATAGTCTTTTTGGTGTGTGTGTGTGTGTGTGTTGGGAAGGGGGAGGAAATTAAAGAGTTGTAGATATAGTGTGTTTATTGTAGTAAAAAAAGTAACATACTCTAATTGATGGCGCTAATGTATTAAGAACTGGAATATTGAAGAGAATTAAATAGTTTAAATGAGAATAGTAGTAGTAGTAGTATCTTTCTCGCTCTTGTTTAGGCTGAGATTTTGTCTGAGGTTTCTAACTAAATCGAAGTTGAAACTGATTGAGATATTCATGCTATTTCTTTTTTTTTTTTGATACATTCCAACTCTAACTTGATCTCTCGGCCAGTGGCGAAGCCACGAATTTCATTTACCGCTTGTTTGGATGGTTGTTACGTATCGTTTCATAATGTATTGTATCATACTGTATTGTATTGTATTGTATTGTATTGTATTGTATTGTATTGTATTGTACCGTATCGTTTGATAAATATAATGTTTGGATAGATTGTGTCGTTTGCCATCGTTTCAAGATATCACGCACCAACAATATGAAGAATAAGTTTGCAATATTATATAGAAAAATTATGATACATGGTAAAATTATTATATAAAAAGATAGGGTAAATGATAAAATAGAATTATCTAATAATAATGAAGGGTGAAATTGAGAGAAAAAGATAAGGCAACGACGCGACCACACCAAATCGGTCGTTATATAAAGTGGCACATTTCGTCGTTATGTAACGACGGATTTAACAATACGATACAATAAAATTTAAGTAACAATCAAAACAAAAATAACAATACGGTATAATACAATGGGTAACAACCATCCAAACAAGCTGTTAGGATATTCAAACTTGATATAAGTAAAAAAATATTCCCCGATAAAGGTTGTTCAATATATATTATATAACTTTAAAATTTAATATTTTACTTCTATATATAGTGTAATTTTTTGACGAAGGATGATCGGTTGACCACCATTAAGGCTATGTACCTTTGCCCCTGCTCTCGACCCTTTATGTACGTGTTAATTCTTGTACAATAAAATTCCACGCTAAACTATTAATTTAATCTACTGCTAAAATATTCATAAATAATTTACTCATTAATATATATACTGCCAGGATTTCAATTTTAATTTTTTTGAGATAAGGTAAGATAGTAGTGTATATACTGTCAGGATTGACTATTCATTCTGCATTCACCTCATTATAACAAACAAAAATATCATATTTTGGAAAATGTAATTTGATTGGATTTATATGACCCCGAGAACGAGAGCCTAGACTCATAACTCTAGTTAATTTACGTTCTTTAAATTTTAGAAAAACATAATAATGACAGGTGATGTTGGTAGAGTAGATAAAGTGGTGGTAAAAGATCAGCTTCACACGAATCTTTAAGTGACAAATCTTAATAATAAATTAAATAAATCAAACCTATTTAGAGCAAATAATTAAGTGAGATATTGTAAAAGAAAGGAAAAAACAAATACACTTTATAAATTAGAGATATAAACAACCTGGATGTATGAGACTAGGAGTAGGATCACCTAATAGTTTTAAGGCTTTTTTTTTCCCTTTCACATAATTAAGATGGATCACCTTATAAACAGACTATTGTTCGAACTACCTTGCTTCAGATTTTATTTAACAAGGCTTGGTCCGACTAAATCATCTCTTATGCTTTAATTCACAGAAAAACTGTTGGAACGAGAGATCTCTCATGCAAAAAGACCCGAACTAACTACAGTCAAACCTTTCTATAACAACCTCGTTTGTTTCGAATATTTTTGGATGTTATAATAAAGTATTGTTATAGAGAACATATATTATAACATAACATAAAAATTGATTCCGAAAAAGCTTGGCTCTTATAGAGAAGTGTTGTTATATAGGGATGCTGTTATAAAATGGTCTGACTGTACTCGCTCAATGCACATTGAAATACTAATGAATGCCCTTATTTAGCATCTTTGAGCTTCGATTCATGGTGATGAATTATCTATAAACAAAGGAAAACTGACCTTATTCCAATACTCAACTTAGAGAAATCCAGAGTATGGTGCAGCAAAGCATAGAGTCAAAGCAATAACATCATTTAATAATAAGCTGATATTATAGACTAATTAATCCTTCATCCACATGCAAAACTACCACAACACGAACACAGAAACCATTCTAAAAGTGAGAGGCAAAAAGGGAGGTGAACAGATGAAATATCACCTAGCTATATAAAGTTATTTGAATCATTAACTTTTCTAAATGACCATGATTATCTTGTGAGGTGACTAACGTGACAAATCGAATGAACAAGCAGACTAATCAACTGTAATCTAAATGACATAACTGTTAACGAAGATAATTACAGTAAGATCACATTAGTTTTGTGTCTTAAGTGAGAATACAGCAAAGTGTTAATTAGCATGAAACTAGAGAGTAACATGTGACTCAACCCCAAGAAGGAAATAAAGCATTTGAGTGACTTTAACTAAGCACTGTCCAAAGTAGTCATAAAGCAAATCACAGAGACAGCATAAGTATAAAGCAAATCGCAGTGACAGCATCCTTTCGCATGCATAATGCACTAAGGCTCAGATTTTCATTTTTTCCAGTGATCCCTTCAATAACAGGGGAAGAAACTTGAAATCACTTGCAAGAAACTTAACTAATTCCCCTGTCAAACAACTTCACAGAGCTCTAAACTGAGAAGAACGTGAATCACGTAAGTTGGCCTATTCCCCTGTCAATTCAATGGAATTGTTCACCCGGAGTTGGGGTCATACTATCGGCCTCAGCTCCAAAATGACCCACGACCCATGCTTAACTCTTCGACCGTCAAATATATTTACAGATCCGCCATTGTACCTGCAAGGCACTATCTTGCTTTTTTCAATTTCTTTTCGCACTGTATCTTCAAATCACTTGCAACAAACTTAACCAATTTACACATTAACAATGTTATACCTCATTATTCAGCCATTCAATGTATCTTGGGCAGCAACTCACTTCACAGAGCCATGAATGAGAAGATCTCAAAATCTTGAGGCTTCACAAACCAGTTATTGAAACTTGAACTGCCTTTAAAGGTTTTTGAAGCTAAATTATATTCTTGCGACTTATCCTGCAAACGATAGTAGAAAGCGGTGAAACACTCTGTTTCCGCAGATTTAGCGCTATTGCTACGAAAATATTAGTCTCTTCAGTTCACATAAAGTGAACAGTATAAGTTATCACATAAGAAAATATGTTTTCTTTAGAAGGAAAAATATGCATGTAATTTTATCCAAACAACTGTACGCCACTTTTATTACTATGAACAGGGGCGGAGCTAGCATGCGGGATATGAGCTCGACCGAACCCAGTAATTTTGGTCCAAATTCTGTATTTGTCTTGAAAATTTTATTAAATATGACAACTTAATTAATTAAGAACCCAGTAACTTAAACGAACTACAATCCCGAACTCATAAATTTCAAATCTTAACTCCGCCTCTGGCTCTGAAAATATTTAGTCTCTTTAGTTCACCTAAAGTAAAGATAAGAAAGTTACCACATAAGAATGTAAATATCAATATTTTTTGGGAAAAAATATGCAGATATTTGTACAGAAAGAATAACATGTCACCTTTAGTTCTCGATAAGAGTTCTCAACAAAAGCATGTTCACTTAAGCAATTACGTGATAGTGATAAGAAGGATTCCAAAAAGCGCTTCCTGAAATGATTATAGCAGATGTTATTTCCAACAATTTACAAGATATTTCCACATACCATGGATAATCCTCTGCAAACTTTTAAATGTCAGAAAGGACAAAATAACAAAAGCACATTATATATAACGATTTGCACATTAATATAGTGAAAATAACAAAATTGTGAGATATTAAACATCAGACTGAATTTTCTAAAATTTTACCCCACAAAAATGAAGTATCATAGCATTAACAATGCTATAAAAATTTCTAAAATCTATTCCTTGATGAGCTTACTTGCATAGAGAAGACTCGGTGGAAGGAGACAATGCGCCTTTTGCAGAAGTACCCTGCTTCCTGCCCGTGGTTCCAAGTATGACTTCATGCAACCCAGACTTGTTCCAGCATATGGAGTACCTTGATAGCAGAATACGCTCTTTGAGAAGAAAAAAAGAAAAACAGTACCAACAGATTATTCACCTGGAATAAGGAGTACTGTGAAACCTACCCACAAGTTAAAGTGGTGAGAGCAGTTTCAGAATGTTGAAACTCCTCGGGTGGAATTGGCGCTCCAAAGACAAGTGGCTATCAAAAGCAAAGGGAAGAAATGTAACTATATCCAGTGATGATAAGATGAAGAAGCACGACTAAATCAAATTGTGCAGAAACCTTGTTCACTTGGAATGGATCGATTAACTTGTTGGACAATGGTAAGATCCGCTCATATACAGCTCTCATAACTTCTTCAAGAATGGAGGTTTTAAAAGCTATATGGGACTGTCCAATGGTCACAGAAGAGATATAAATTGGCTCCAAAAAGTAAGAAAGTAGAGCTCCTGCAACAAGAATGGTACTTGACTGAAAGCAGAAACAACATAGACCTTACGGTAAATACTAAATAATCACTCCAATAAGTAAGAAAGCAAAGCTCCTGTTATAATAATAATAATAGTATAATCACTGGCTTAGAGTTAAAAACACTGACAATCGCCAGAAAATAGAAACTTTGCGTTACAGGACATATTCAAAGCACGCTAAAGAGAAAGTCTTCACGAAGTTGATAATACAACACCTAGAAGAGCAGTGCTCACAGGTCCATTTCATGAGACAATGTCCTCAGAAAGTCCAAGCACCAGGATTTTTTTCCCTTCCAAAAAGTATATGATTATACATCAAAAACTACTCAATCCCACTAAACAGACAACAGACCATTCCATGCCATTGCATATTGAATAGCCAGATGTACCCATGTGTTTTATTGAAAAGACTGTATGTGTTAGTAACGTGCAGGTATTTAATGGGAATTTATAATGATCCAAACTCCACGAAAGATGGGGATTTACAGCGATTATCAATCTAGTAAAACATCTGATACTTTCATATAGCTGCTAATCTCAAATAATTAAATGAAACGAAAGATGATTTAACGCATCAGTTTAGTAGATCTAGAGAAACAATTATCCGTGTACAATATCAAACAAAAAAATTAGAACACGATAAAGAACTTGTGCTATACCAGCTTCTACACTATAAAAAATTCTGAGAAAGGTAACAGTTTCTACATACGTCAATCCTCATTAGTTATTTCTAAAGGTTTCTTTCATTGGTTTTAGATGTTTAATTACTGAAAGCATATCTAACAAAAAGAAATATAAGGAACCTTGTACACCGACCACGTTCCAACGGGCAATCTTATCAGAGCAGCTGACTGACAAAGTTGTATCTCCACGACCAGGTTTTCGCATGACTGTGCCAAAGGCCACGGGACAACAACCTGAAAGGATAAAATCTGAAATTATTCTTAAGAAAAGAATAAACAGATATGAGAGACGGCCATTTACCTATCATTCAATCTCTCTCTCTCTTTCCCTCCTTCCTCTTTTTTAGTTTTTTACTTGCTTTTAAGTTATGAGGGGGAGATAGCACTTTGGGTTTCCTAATTCTATTCTCATACAACAGATGAACCATTATTTAGGACCTAGCGAAAAGTCTTATTGTGAGACAACGTCAATTGTCAATTTTGGTACTTTAGTAAATTATGGTTAGATCGTGTTCCTCTGAGCATTTGTTCCTAAGGACTGCTATACACTAATATCAAAAATCCATATGATTAGATCCGCCTTTTGCACAGTGAACTGCTGTTTGGTTTATCCCAAAAATCATAACTCAGGGAACGCCTCCAGAAGACATGATAATGTGGAAAATGCAGAAAGACTGCCGCGCCCAATTTCTTAGGATACATAGCATAGACATCATGATGAGTCCTTTTTATTTTCTTCCCTGTGGACTATAATTTGGTTCCTCATGTCAATTAACTGCTGATGTGACGTGTTTACCTTTAACATATGTGAGAATGCACGGGAAAATATATTTTTCACATATCTTGACAATGATACAATAGGCCCTATATATATAATACATGTCCAACTCCTAATACATATGAGATTAGGGTTATTTATTACTACTATTTAACTACCAAACTAACACTCCCCCTCAAGCTGGTGCATATAAATCATATGTACCGAGCTTGTTACATATATAACTAATACGAGGACCAGTGAGGGACTTGGTGAACATATCAGCAAGCTGATCATTCGACTTCACAAATTTTGTAGCAATATCTCCTAAGAGTATCTTTTCTCTGATGAAGTGACAATCAATCTCAATGTGTTTAGTCCTCTCATGGAACACCGGATTTGATGCAATATGAAGTGCAGCTTGATTATCGCATACAAGTTCCATATGGCTGATGTCACCAAATTTCAACTCCTTGAGCAATTGTTTGATCCAAATTAGCTCACATGTTGCCATAGCCATTGCTCGATATTCTGCTTCTGCACTAGATCGAGCAACTACATTTTGTTTCTTGCTCTTCCAAGACACCAAATTGTCTCCTACTAAAACACAATATCCGGACGTAGAACGTCTGTCAGAAGGTGATCCTGCCCAATCAGCATCTGAGTATATCCAACGATCTGCTCATGGCCTCAATCCTCAAACAATAACCCTTTGCCTGCAGCCGATTTTATATACCGAAGAATGCGGACAACTGCATCCCAATGGCTATTACACGGAGAATCCATAAACTGACTTACAACACTCACAGGAAAGGAAATGTCAGGTCTGGTTACTGTGAGATAATTTAGTTTACCAACCAGTCGCCTATATCTTGCAGGATCGCTAAGCGGCTCCCCCTGTCCTGGCAGAAGTTTAGAACTCGGATCCATCGGAGTGTCAATCGGTCTACAACCTATCATTCCTGTCTCCTCAAGAATGTCTAAGGCATACTTCCGTTGTGATATCGCAATACCTGAGCTAGACTGAGCGACTTCAATACCTAGAAAATACTTTAGTTTGCCAAGGTCCTTAGTCTGAAAGTGTTGAGAGAGATATTGCTTCAATTTAGTAATACCATCCTGATCATTGCCGGTAATGACAATATCATCAACATAGACCACCAGATAAATACAGAGACTCGAAGCAGAGTGCCGATAAAACACAGAATGATCAGCTTCACTCCGAATCATGCCAAACTCCTGGATAACTGTGCTGAACTTACCAAACCAGGCTCGAGGAGACTGCTTTAGACCATAAAGTGACCGGCGCAAGCGACATACAGGCCACGAGACTCCCCCTGAGCAACAAACGCAGGTGGTTGCTCCATATAAACTTCATCCTCAAGGTTACCTTGTAAAAAAATATTTTTAATGTCCAACTAATAGAGAGGCCAATGGCTAACAGCAACCATGGATAGAAAAAGGCGGACTGATGCTACCTTAGCCACGGGAGAGAAGGTATCGCTGTAATCAAGCCCAAATAACTGAGTATATCCCTTGGCAACAAGACGGGCCTTAAGTCGATCAATCTTGCCATCCGGACCAACCTTGACTGNCAAATATCTGAGTATATCCCTTGGCAACAAGACGGGCCTTAAGTCGATCAATCTTGCCATCCGGACCAACCTTGACTGCCTACACCCAACGACAACCAACAGTAGCTTTACCTGAAGGAAGAGGAACGAGCTCCCAAGTACCACTCGTATGTAAAGCAGACATCTCGTCAGTGATAGCCTGTCGCCATCCTGGATGAGACAATGATTCACCTGTAGACTTAGGGATGGAAACAGAGGACAAAGAAGATATAAAAGCATAATAGGGTGATGACAGACGATGATAACTTAAACCGACATAATGGGGATTAGGATTAAGTGTGGTCCGTATACCTTTCCGAAGTGCAATCGGTGTACTAGGAAGAGACAAGTCCGCAGTAGGAGCAGGGTCAGGTGCAGGACGTGAATCAGCTGGGCCTGATGCTAGGTGCACGATGATAAGTCAAGAGTGGTGTTCCTGTGTCTGGGGATCTAGGAGGAGCCACACTAGACTCCCCAACAGTTGGAATGGGTAAGACTTCTATGGTGGAAGGTGAAGGAGGAGCTGTAGTAAATTCCTTAAAGGTCGGTATAGGTAAGACCTCAAATATATCAAGGTGGTCAGAAGAGGTAAAGAAAGGTTTAGACTCAAAAAATGTGACGTCTGATGACATAAGGTACTTACGAAGATCAGGTGAGTTACAACGATATCCCTTCTGAACACGAGAATAACCAAGGAAGACACACTTGAGAGCACGAGGAGCTAACTTATCTTTCCCAGGGGCTAAGTTATGAACGAAACAAGTGCTCCCAAAAACACGAGGGGGAAGAGAGTATAAGGGTGACTGGGGAAACAATACTGAATACGGGATCTTATTCTGGATGGGAGATGAAGGCATCCGATTAACCAAATAACAAGCTGTGAGAACTGCATCGCCCCAAAAACGCAGCGGAACATGAGATTCAATGAGAAGTGCGCGAGTAGTCTCAATGATGTGCCTATTCTTTCTCTCTGCAACCCCATTTTGCTGAGGGGTATAAAAACAAGAGGTCTGATGAATAATTCCTTGAGAAGTCATAAACTGCTGAAATTGAGAGGATAAATATTCTAAGGCATTATCACTGCGAAAAGTGCGAACAGAACCACCAAATTGATTTTTGATTTCAGCACAAAAATTCTGGAATATAGAAAACTCAGAACAATCTTTCATTAAGAAAATCCAAGTACATCTTGAATGATCATCAATGAAACTAACAAAATAACGAAATCCCAAGGTTGAACTAACTCTACTAGGACCCCATATATTAGAATGAACTAAAGGAAAAATAGACTATGCATGACTCTCAATACTACGAGGAAAGGAGGCTCGGGTATGTTTCCCGAGCTGACATGACTCACAATCTAATGTAGATAAACTAGACAAACTAGGCACCATTTTCTGAAGCTTGGATAAGCTTGGGTGTCCTAAACATCGGTGAATTAGGTCTGGAGGATCTGTAACTAGACATGCCTTGGAGGAATTGAGTGAGTTAAGGTAGTAAAGGCCTTCTGATTCAAGTCCTAATCCAATCGTCTGCCCCATACTGCGGTCCTGCATAATAAAAGAATCATCAATAAAATATATACCACAATGAAGGGCACGAGTCAAACGACTAACAGATGCAAGATTAAAAGGACAGCCAGGGGCATAAAGAACGGAATCAAGAGTGACAGAGGGTAGGGGATTCGCTTGTCCAACTCCTTTTGCTTTAGTTTGAGACCCATTGGCTAAAGTAACGATGGGAAAAGACTGTGAATACGCAATATTTGACAAAAGTGATTTATTACCAGAGATATGATCAGAAGCAGCTAAGTCCACAACCCATTGTCCAAGAGTACTAGACTGGGAAACACAAGCAAAAGAATTATCAGCAACAGAAGTATCAGTCTGAGCAACAGAGGCTACCTGTGGAGATATCTGCTTACTTGTTCGATACTGAAGGAACTCATTATACTCCCCTTGAGATAAAGAAAATCCCTCGTTACCTGTAGTCTCGGTCTGAGCAACATAAGCATTTTTTGGGTGGACGACCATGTAAAGAATCACACGTCACGAGTGTGTCCAAGTTTATGACAATAAGAGCACTTGGGTCTAGATCTTCCAAAACGACCTCCTCCTTGTCTAATCTCCATAGTTGGAGATGCCCGATTGTCCACTGACTGGGATGCGAGAACAGATGAGTCAAGTGTCTGTGATGAAATCACCGGGTGACTTGGTGCTGCAGCAAGGCGAAGTAATCGAGAGAATAATTCATCAACTGTGGGGACAGTCGGACTAGCCAAAATCTGNTCATCCGCGATATCACATCATAGAAACGAGATATGTCATTAGTGTATAAAGTGCGAGCCTTTTCCCAAACCAAATAACATCTCTGGAATGGACGAAACAAGGGCATCAACTTGGAATCAATAGAGAATACTGCATAATTGAGCATCGATCTTCTCCCAAAGTGCTTTGGCCTTTTCATCTCCTTTGCTAGACTTCTCGATTAGATGATCTTGAACACCTTGACCTTTACACCACAATTCAATAGACGATGCCCAAGATAAATAATTGGAACTCCCAAGTAGGGGTTCAGAAGTAATCAACAAGACTGAATTCCCCAACACCACTGTTTTTGGAACCAAAAGCATCAAGTCCGAGAGACATGGTTGGATTAAAGAGAACAAAATACTGTAGTTGTCGGAAAACTACTGTAGCTGCCGGAAAATGTTCAAAGTACTCGGAATCAAAAAATAAAAGCACGGTTAGGGTCGGAATTGTTGTGCGACCAGGCTGTCTTGAAGAAGCTTGGTCAAAAAATGGCTGGAATAAGCCTCACGCGCCGGTGCGTGACGTCGGAGACTCGCCAGAAAAATGTTTTTTGGCGGCGCGTGAGGGCGCGTGGGAGGGGGTCTACCGGAGAAATTTTTTATGGGTTGGTCGCCGAAAGCTGATCTACCTCGTGGTGGTGTTGGTTTTTGCACAACACCGACGGATATTGGTTTTTTTCGAAAAAATGCCCTAAAAGGTCGCCGGAATTAAAGCACGGCGACTGTTTTGGCTGGGTTTTCTTTCTCGGATGTTTTCTCACTGCTGCTCTGATACCATGTGAGAATGCACGGGAAAATATATTTTCACATATCTTGACAATGATACAATAGGCTCTATATATATATAATACATGTCCTACTCCTAATACATATGGGATTAGGGTTATTTACTACTATTTAACTACCAAACTAACAACATATATCAAAGTTTACACCAGAAGTAAAGATTAGTTATGAATACTACACAGTCACAAGTCGGATACTATCTCAACTCTTCAGATACAACTAAAAGACCACCTTGACCCTTTTGCTTTTAGATCTTTAGTCTACGTGGTTTAGTGTTGTCCCAAAAAAAATATCAATCTTCCTTTAGGGGTTTTCCCAAAAAGACTATTCTAAGTCGAAATTATAAACTTTTCAATACAACAGTTTCCATTATTCTATTCTTCAGAGACTAAAACGTAACATATCGATCCAATTCCCTTTCTTTTTACTATCTCAGCTCTTCAAATACAACTAAAAGACCACCTTGATCCTTTTGCTTTTATATCTTTAGTCTACGTGGTTCAGTGTTTGTCCCAAAAAAATATCAATCTTCCTTTAGGGGTTTTCCCAAAAAGACTATTCTAAGTCGAAATTATAAACTTTTCAATACAATAGTTTCCATTATTCTATTCTTCAGAGACTAAAACGTAACATGTTGATCCAATTCCCTTTCTTTTTACAACCAATAAATCCATCTGGGGCCAACCCTTAGGACCAACTGCAGCCTTCGAAAGCCCGCTCCTCTACCCTTATCCGCTTAAATACCAGGCTTAGTTCGCATGGTGCAAGGCTCAAACTTGTGACATAAGTCACAAGTCCCTCAACCTTAGCCACTTGAACTAAGGCTTAGCGGGCATAAATAAATAAATATGGAATGTATGTATTTCGCATGGCCAATCCCAAGTAGTAAAGCAGAGACTCTGTTGTACAAGGAGATAGGATATGAGATCACGCTCTTCGGATAAAAGCAGGATTCTTCCTTTTCCAAAAGAAGAAGAACGCATCAACCGCTAGCATCAATAAAGTGGGCTTGATAAGTAATTACTTAAGATTGAACAATATACATTTTTATTTTTGAGAATAAACAATACACATTTTTATTTTGTCTATTAATATAAGTGAAAAATCAAGACAAGCAAGTTAATTGGAACAGGACTACTAATTTTTGTGAATTTCTAGCATAGTACTTTTTTTATAATTAATTTCTAACATAGTACCTCAGATAAGTTCAAAGAGTGGGTGACAACAGTTCATACGGGTAAAAAGGACCACTAACCCATCAAGACAGCCCACAAAAGATAGGGGTTTGGACTGGATATTGAGCCCTGTGGATTGAGCTTGAACAGCCAAAAAATGTAGAAAGAAAGAGCAAAATATATAAACTGGGTGCTTGAAGGTGGTCAGAGTGGAACTGGGCTATAGACTTGCAACCAGGCTTGGAGTCTTGATCTAAGAATCCACCTTGCTGATCTTGCCTTAATATGCATGCCTATTCAGGAACCAACTCAGCCTGACCGGTGAACAAAGCTAGCATTAAGCACTCTAGCAAAAGAGATCTAAATAAATGAAGATTCTACACCAACTTGGGATTACTTTAAACAGTAACTGAGTCAACAAATCTGAGTAACAAATGACTCAACAGATTTTATATGACAATTGACAAGGAGGGATGCACAAAAGGCATTACAGGAACTGGCTATACCCAATGCATACCATCATCCGTTGTAGTATATCCCAATGACTCCCCTTTTGAATAACTACGTTGCATAGATGAGCACATCATGTCCCCTTCCTTTGAAGGACTATCACACAATGAAGAGCGTTCTGAATTAGATGAAGCAACTCCACCTGCAAAGAAGCTAGCACAATAACTAAATCGAAAAACAGAGAGTTCTAGTCTTACACGCAAATGAAGAATGGGCTTTAAAACTGATAACAGGCTACCACACTACCTACAGGGCGATTGTGATATGTACAAATGTAACTGCCACCCCTGTTTCATTTTCAATCTCTTTGGTCCTAAACCATCATTCTCCAAATGGAACATGAAGTTTGCCACATCATCACATAATACATTTCCATTGCTATCAAGAGTACTGTAAACATGTTGAATCTTTGAATACAAGTACCTGGTGTGATCAAAAAAATCTTTAAGGTCATTGATAGAAGTCCTTTTCCTTTAACAAAAGTTAGGACATATCTCATCCATGTACAACTAGACCTATCCTTGATCATTCACTATATGACACTCACATAAGAGACACTAGAATTGCACCACATGCACAAAGTCATGAAAACTTAGAATTAAGACTTCCATCTTCAGTCCAGAAATATCATTTCTTTGAGTTGAAATGACAGGTCTATCAATTCCTGTGAATAGAATCAAAGACAAGCTCTGCTAAAGGTGAAGAGTAGACTGGTAGGAGGACCAAGGTTCATTTGAAATTGTTCAGAAGGCCCCTTCCAATATTACCAGACAACATGAGGGGAAACATATTATTTCCCGTCTCTTTCAAGAAAAAGATAAAATCCATTCCCTTTTAGCTGTTAAATACAAGACCTAGTAATATAGTCCGTCAACTTATTATGCTATATGCCAAAGTATGGTCAGCTGGTGATGGATGGTCTCACGTGAAAAATAAGAATTGTTTGATACAACTCAAATAAGTACTCGTCCATGATTGAAACTTATTCTTGCACACAATTATAACATTCAAATATAATATGTGGAGTAAAGGTCCAGATTTCCATGTACCATCTGAAATTGCTTAATTTTGCTTCCAGTTACACTTTTGGTCGACTAATACCCTTGTTGTTAGCAAACCATCTCGTACTTGCTCTTTCCATTGACGAAGCTCCAGCGTGAAATGGATAGACTGCACGTGTCCAAATTGTTCAAGAAAGAAGGTTGAAATTTAGCCCTGAGCTTTTGACTATGGTTGAATATTATCCTTAGTTGGAGCTTCATTAGGGGTCAATGGCAAAAAACAAGACTTTTCCTAACGACGTGGGTAATATTAAACCAAAAGTTTAACAAAGGCTAAAGTTGATCAATTTCGGATAGTACATAGATTTTTTTGAAATTCTAAAAAATCCAATTCAATAAGATGCTTTGATCTTCCTACTTCAAAGGTGTAACATTTATTTACTCTAATTCAGCAAATGGAAAAATGAGCATAAAAAAGAAATACCTAAGTAGAGCTCTTCTAGCAATAATTTCAGCATGAGAATCATTGACAACATCGCCTTTCGAGCTCCGTCGCGAACGCCCTATGCATTTCGTCCCCGTTCCCACTGATATCACTTTTATTTCTGCAAATAATAAACAAATACGTTTTATCCAGAAAAAATAGCAACTATAGAAATTCGAAAAAAAAAAAAATTCAATTGTTAAATGAATTTTCCAACTTTTGTGGGACCTTGGGAAGGTGAAGAGAGAAGAAAAGCAGCCAAAACAGTGACTTCACGACCCTGAGGCTTTCCTTTCTTCGGTAAACGCCGGTATACTGAGAGTACTGCTTCTGCTACTTTCTCCCCCCACGGTTTCTCCAGTGCCGGAGCAGCCGTCCTTTCTCCGGTGGCGTCCATATTTTCAGTTAAGTGTTGAAGTAGAGTAGTAGACAAAGTTTTTCCCTAGGCCCTTATTCGGAAGTACTGCTGTTTTTCTTTTAAAAAAAAAAATCAAACCAAGTAAATGGTTTTTTAAATATTAGAACCAAATCAAATTTAAGTCGGTTTTTTATATTATTTTTTTATTAGTTTTGATGGTTTTTTTGATTATTTATCAGATTTTTTCTTAAATATGAGATATACGCTATCAAACACATATTCTGGAGACTACATTTTCAATTTAACAGTATCAAACCAATTGCTCTTTGAGAAATCTATCGTTTATCAAGATATATTAATGATAATTGAATCAAATAGTGATAATAATTTAAGTATTCAAAATTAATTATTTTAACATGAAATAAATTCTTGTACTTAGCAAAAGAAAACTACTAATCAAACTAGAATGTAAAGTCAAAGAATTAGATTATTATAATAGCAAAAAACTAGGCTAAAAATATAAACGACTAATATGTACCATAAAATTTTAGAACTTTTATATAAAAAATTTAGAACCTTTACACATATATATATATATATATATATGTGTGTGTGTGTGTGTGTGTGTGTGTGTGTGTGTGTGTGTGTGTGTGTGTGAGTGTGTGTGTGTGTGTAATAATAAATTTAAATAGCTACTTCTATAGTCGGTTTGATTCATTTTTTTCGGTTATTTTTTTATTAAAACCAAAACCAAACCAAATTTAATCGGTTTTTAAAATTCAAACCATTCTAACTTTCTCTAGTGCTACTTTCATTAGTTATTTATTATTTTATTAATTTTACTTTGTACATATTGTTTAATTTTTAAGAAAATATAAATATATCAACAAGAAAACATGCATCCGGTTATTCAAAACCATCTTGACATCAATAGCTAGAAGAATAGATTTTAAATAAAAATATATATTATAACGTTCCTATAAATACTTAGGCCCCATATTAAACTTTCACCTTATGCCTCACGTATGCTTGAGCCGTCCCTGGTTTGATTTCCCTATTCGGAATTACACGAGCAAGTCTCATTTGATGATTCATAAATACACGTCTTATTTATGATTTACGCTTATAAGTCGCATTTAGGAAACGTAGTTTATAAGTCGCATTCCTTTCCGATTTATCAGTCATTTAACAAATATTTTAATTGCGATTTATAAGTCGTATTGCGTTGTCATTGCAATTTATAAGTCAATTGGACGGTGGTAGTCGCAATATGAGTCCAATTTTGTGAACCGATTTCTGACTGCTGAACATTCTTTCATTTTTTACCCATTTTCAATTCTCGGTTTGAACTTCCTTATTAGTTACGTATGAATTTTTCTTTTAAAAAAGTCCAACTCTTATTAAGATTATAAGAATATGTATTTTATTCTCTTTTCCGATATTTAGCTAACAACACTGTTCATTCTATTAGTTAGTTAGTTAACGACTTCCGGTAGTTAGTTAACGCAGTTAGTTGTAGGTCAGTTAGTTGGTTAGAGATGATTAGTTGTTGCTTAGCTGTCATTAGCTAAATCTGATTGTATATATTCCAGTTTATGCATAACGAAAAAGTGATTCTCTTTTCACTCATTTGAGGATTCCATTATTGTTCAAGCTTCGATCCTTTAGAAGCTTCTAATCGCTTCCACCATTGTAGGATGTGAAGCTTTCTCAGCTCATGCTTCTTCGAGCTTAACATGGTATCAGAGCCTTGCTCTTTTGACGAGAGGATCCACTGAATCATAGATCGCGTTCCACTGTTTTCTTCACATTCAAAGTTAGGGCTCACATTTCAACTCACTCGATTGATGATCTCTGTGTCCTCATTTTCTCAGTCAATCGACTTATATTCTCATTCAAAATTGATCTCGAGCTAAAGTAAACATGGTGATAGGTGATGCAGAAACTGTGAACACGACAACAGCAGAAATCCAATCGACGATCGATGTTAGTAGTCCACTTTACATTCATCCTTCTGATAGCCCTGGGCTAGTTTTGGTTCCAGTACCTTTCGATGGATTAGGATACCGTTCATGGAGGAGAGGTGTGTTGAAATCTCTCTCTGTTAAAAACAAACTAGGCTTCATCACTGGAGAATGTGTGAAACCTAATTTGAATTCGCCAAGTTTTAGGCAATGGGAGAGGTGTGATGACATGGTAACCTCGTGGATTTTGAATTCACTCGCAAAAGAAATTGCAGATAGTGTGGAGTATGTGAACAGTTCAGTTGAGCAATAGAGAGAACTTGAAGATCGTTATGACCAAACAAATGGAGCAAAGTTATACCAAATCTAGAAGGAGATTAATGACTTGAGCCAAGGAGTGCTCGACATCACTGGTTACTATACCAAAATGAAGAAGTTGTGGGAAGAATTAACCAATCTGAGTGCTAAATCAGTATGCAATTGTCAGTGCACTTGTGGTGCAAAAGAAAACATGCACAAGGTTGAACAGGACAGGAGATTGATACAATTCCTAATGGGTTTAAACGAGGTCTATACTGTAGTTCGAGGGAATATTCTAATGATGAATCCATTGCCTTCAATGGCACAGGATTTTGGCCTTCTAGTACAAGAGGAAAAGCAAAGAGAGTTCCGACCAAGGAATCAATTGAATTTTGAGTCTAGTGCAATGAACACCAGTATTACAGCCCCAAGATCATTCAGAAAAATTTTTGCAGTGAATAACAGATCTAGACCTTATTGTGACTTCTGCAAGAAACAAGGTCACACCAAAGAAAAGTGCTTCAAACTTCATGGATATCCACAGCAATTTAGTCGACAAGGAGCTCAAAGCTACAGCTCAAACAACTTTAACCAGTATCCCAGGACCAATAGAGGAAGGAACATTACAACAAATGTTGTGGCTGGTGCATAAGTTATGCCATCTGATACAATGTCAAACCAAGGAGAAGATCAAGAGAATCAAGGAAGCAACAACAACCAGAATATGAACCTCTCAAAGGAGCAGTATGATCAAGTGGTGAGACTCCTACAACACTTTCACACTGATGGAACAGGGGACAGTTCAAACACAAATCCAGCCAATGCAACAGTGAACTTCGCAGAAAATTTTGCAGGTATTGTGACTTGTACTTCTTCTATAGACTTTGACAAACTGTCGTGTAAATGCTTTCAATCAAAGGCTGACATATGGATTTTGGACTCAGGAGCCTCACACCACATGACTTTTAACAAAACACACTTACAGAACATAGTTACTTTACCCTATCCTCTACTTGTAAAACTACCAAATGGCTACAAAGTCAAGGTCACAGAAATAGGAATTGTGACTCTTACACCCAAAATAGTCCTATACAAAGTAATGTTTGTCCTAACCTTCAAATACAACCTCATCTATATCAGCTCTTTGAAAACACATCTCAAGTGCCTAGCCTTCTTTTCTAACACATGTTGTTTTCTGCAGGCCCCTTCTCTAAAGAGGCCTCTGGAGATTGGTAAATTCCATGATGTATTTTACCTTCTCTGCTCAGACTGTCTGAATAAAGGAAAACCTACAACAGTAAACAAGGATGCAGACCATGCTACTACAACACCTTGTTTTTCTCACTCCTGTCAAACTAGTCAATATGTAAATACTCAATGTGTTTCTTTACCTTTTCATCCCAGTTCTACTGTAAATACTGTGTCTCCGTCTCCTATTGTAAATAATTCTCATTGCAATAAAACATACTGGGACTGTAATTCTGAATCCTTTTCGAATGATGTGAATTATATGAACATGTTATGGCACTACATACTTGGTCATGTACCTTTTGGAAAGATGAAAATGATATCCAATATACCAGCAGACTTTACACCAAGACAACCATTCTTTTTTTCTATATGCCCTATGGACAGGCAAGCTAGACTTCCTTTTCCTCCAAAGACTACAAACACCACTGCCATATTTGACCTTCTACACATAGATCTGTGGGGACCTTATCATGTGCCCACTCATGAAAATTTCAAATACTTTCTCACCATAGTAGATGACTTTAGTAGATCCACTTGGACTCATCTGCTTAGTTGCAAAAGCAATGCACTACACACCCTCAGAAATTTCATATACATGGTTGAAACACAGTTTACCACCAAAATAAAGTGTATCAGATCAGACAATGGCTTAGAATTCACTAGCAATGAAGCCACTTCATTATTTCAGTCAAAAGGTATTGAACACCAAAGAACCTGCCCCTATACACCCCAACAAAATGGCATAGTAGAGAGAAAACACAAGTACTTATTAGAAACTGCTAGAGCCCTATTGTTTCAAGCCAAACTTCCATTAAAATACTGGGGAGAGTGTGTATTTACAGCAACCTTTCTCATCAATCGACTACCTACTGTACCCTTGAAAAACAAGTGTCCTTTTGAGCTACTATATGGAAAGAAACCAAACTATTCATACTTGAAGAGTTTTGGTTGCCTATGTTATCCAACTGTTCCTAAACCTCATAGAGATAAATTTGAACCAAGAACTTCCCCACATATTTTTATAGGATATCCTTTTGGTGTGAAGGGGTATAAGGTACTAAGCTTGACTACCAAGAAAATTTGTGTGTCAAGAGATGTAATTTTTCATGAATCAATCTTCCCCTTTTCACTCCCACCTATGCCAAATTCATATTCTCTCTTGCACAACTCTGATCACTCTACATATTGGAATTGCCATACAATCAACAACCCTTTAACTTCTCAGCCAGATAACTCTGCTGCATCACCACCTAGTAGCACCATACACACAACCATCCCAATGTCACCTAATCACACTATCCACTCACCCCATCCACTTAATACCACATCACCAGACTTAATCCCTTCAACCACCTCATCTCCTGTCATGAGGCCAACTCAAAGGGTGTCCATTAGAATATCCAAGACCCCATCTTATTTGTCTGACTATGTTTGTACTATGCCTAACCTAAAACAGTCTCAAAATACTGAAGCCACTCAGATGAACCCTCCTTTTTCTCTCAATGCTCTCTTCACCCAAAGCAACTATATTGCTCCTGATGTCCTTAATACTGATAGTCAGCATGTTGTGAGAAGTATCTGCAATGACAGGGAGCCCTTGTCTTATGAAGAAGTAGCAGTCAATCCTGCTTGGCAGCATGCCATGACTCAGGAATTTGAAGCACTTCATGCAAACAACACTTGGACTCTAGTCCCCTTACCTACTGGGAAGCAATCCATAGATGTAAGTGGGTCTTCAAGGTAAAGCATAAAGCATATGGGAGTGTGGAAATGTATAAAGCCAGATTAGTTGTAAAGGGCTATACACAAAAAGCTGGCATAGACTACACAGAAACCTTTTCTCCAATAGTAAAGATGACCATTGTTAGAGATTTAATTGCTACTGCAGCCAAGAAGAACTGGGAGTTATTTCAGTTAGATGTGCACAATGCTTTTCTCCATGGGGATTTGCATGAAGAGGTATACATGAAGCTGCCCCAAGGGCTTGCAGTTTCTTCTCCAGAACTGGTTTGCAAACTGAAAAAATCCCTCTATGGTCTAAAGCAAGCTAGTAGACAATGGTATGCTAAACTCACTGAAGCTTTGTATTCCAGGGGCTACGTTCATTCTATGCACGAGTATTCTCTTTTTTACAAGAGAACATCTGATTGTGTGGTATTTGTGGGAGTTTATGTAAATGATGTCCTACTAAATGGAAATGATCTCACAGAGATTCAAATGCTAAAAACCTTCCTTCATGACCAATTCAAGATCAAAGACTTGGGAAAATTACATTACTTCTTGGGACTTGAGGTGCTCTATATAAATGGTGGAATTTTGATCTTACAAAGGAAGTTTACTCTTGATCTCCTCAAAGAATATGACTGCCTCCATGCTACCAGTTTGTCCTCTCCACTTGATCCCACAACAAAGTTGAAAGCTAAAGAAGGAGTACCCGTATGTGACCCTACTTTCTACAGGCAGCTAGTTGGGAAACTAAACTTTCTCACTAACACTAGACTAGTTCTAAGCCAATATATGCAGGACCCTAGAGAACCTCACCTTCAGGAAGCATACCATATGGTTATATATCTACTCAAGGATCCCACCTTGGGTCTCTTCATGTCCAATGACAATGATTTCTCAGTAAAAGCCTATTGTGACTCTGATTAGGCTGCTTGCCGTGACTCCAAGAAATCAGTATCAGGATACATTGTTCTTTTGGGCAACAACCCTATTAGTTGGAAGTCTAAGAAACAGGAAACCATTTCCCTTTCTTCAGCAGAAGCAGAGTACAGATCCATTAGGAAGGTCGTTGGTGAACTTGTATGGCTGCATCGTATGCTCACAGAATTGACTGTCCCTCTTATTCTACCTATCCCTGTCTTTTGTGACAGTCAATCTGCTCTCCACATTGCCAGGAATCCAATTTTTCATGAACGTACTAAACACATTGAAGTTGATTGCCACTTCGTCAGGACAAAGCTCACTGAAGGCCTCCTCCACCTTCAGCATATTAGAACTGGTGATCAACTCGCTGACATTCTCACCAAATCCCTCACTGGAAT
>ML341040.1:94901-127798 GCA_005239505.1 Nicotiana paniculata | reverse complement strand
GACAAATGACGCCTATGGTGCAGAGAAGGATACAATGATTCAAGGAAAAGCGGCGGCAAAATACTGCCGCCATAAATGAATATCTACTTACCAAATATTAATCGTTAATATATATGGTAAGTGGGGTGACTATCTGTATTGGTAAAAAAGAGTTTCACACATAAGCTAGCTTTTGACAACTCAGCCAGTCACGTGGACACAGGAAAATACGACAACTGGACGTAACTCTTTGAAGAGGTACGATACAAAGAGGCACGATTCAGTAAACCCACGAACTTATCAGCCACGGGAAATTCAACTTGATCAAAACGGGAGAGAGGCACGGTCAGAATGAATCTAGACAAAGCTACGGGCAGATTCAAGGACCCACAATTGATTACTCGAACATTATGTAACTGAACCTCTATTACCGTTATCCTTTTAAATGCCTCATTAATGTCATAATTAGTCATTAATGAGTAATCATAGGAGGAGTCGTACGTTATAAGAATCTCCTATATAAGGGAGGGGAATACAACTTGTAAAGGCATCTGATTCTCGAATACAATCAACTTCGATCTTTTATTTCTGTAATATTGTCTATTATTCATTTTTCCTATTATCTTGATTATCAGTAACCCGTATTCATCTTAAAAGCTTTAGTCAAAGAGTCTAATCCTTTGGTTAAATAGAATATTCAGGGAGATCCTCCTGTACTGCATATTTATTTTGGGACTACGGACGTATTCGGGAGATCCCCCTGTACTGCATAATCATCTGGAACTACGGGACAGTATCCCGGGAGATTCCACCTTGTGTTTACCTTGTTTTGAGCCGAGGGCTCCCTTGACTGTTAAGTTTTCGAGCATTTTCTTTAACTCTTATTGTGGAATCTACTTATCTCTTGTACTATTTTAAATTGATTATATTTACTCCAGTAGGGCCTTAACCTGACCTCGTCAATACTTGACCGGGGTTAGGCTTGGCACTTACTGGGTACCAATGTGGTGTATTCATGCCCTTTCCCACATGTTTTCGTGTGCAGATCCAGGTACGAGCTATCGGCCTCGAGGATAATATTTGCTGCTGATTCTAGGAGACTACTAGGTGTTTCTGCCGTGTCCGCATAATCCTGAGAGTCCCCTTCCACTCCACCGTCTAGAGTCTTTTCTTATGTACTTCCAGACTTGTTAGAGCTACAATAGTTATTAGAAGCTTATGACTTTGTGACATTCCGGGTCTTTGGGAGTATATTTTTGTATATGCCCAGTGGCACCATTTTGCTATTTAGATTATGTCCTTATTTCCTTTATTCATTGTATTTTTCTTAAGAGTTTTCCCCTAATTTTTAGCATACCTAGTCTTAGAGACTAGGTGTCGTCACGATACCTTTCGGAGGGTAAATTGGGTCGTGACAGTTACCTAAAATAATTATTTTGCACCTATAATATATGTTTCAAACATTTTATTTCATTACATACAACTACATTGTTTCAACCTATTTATCTAATTTTGCAATAATGACCTATATCCATACATAAAGGCTCTTTATTCTATATTATTTATGTCAAAATAGCATATTTATATTTTTATAAAATAAAGTTATTATGTTAAGCATTTAAGTGCATAAATAATATTTTCATTCATTTATTAAGCATTTCTTATAAATCATTTTGATAAATTTTGGGGTATTTAAATAATAGCCCAATTTCTTACCTATTTTTCGGACCCAAAACCACCCAAACCTTAGCCAAATTACCCCCAGCCCAAAAACCAAACTACCCCTTTTAAATACCCGGCTGGCAACCTGCTCCAAATAACCCGCTCCATCCCCCTTACTATCCTGGCCGTTTGTAATGACCCGACCGGTCGATTTGCGTTATCGGACCCCCTTCCCCTAAATTAAACTTCCCATAGCGGCTTATTGTGATTTATGACTTGCGGGGGCGGGTGGTCCGGGATTCGGAAGTGTTTAGAGTGCTATAGGAACACTTGGTTCCTTAAGGTTGGCCTTTGACTTCGGTCAACATTTTGGGTAAACAACCTCGGAATCAAATTTCGACAGCCCCAGTAGCTTGGTATGATGATTTCGGACTTGGGCATATGTTTGACTGGGTTTTGGATGACCCGGGAGCGTTTCAGCACCCAATATTGAAATAAGAGTTCCTTAGGTTCCTATTGTGGTTTGGAACGTAATTTTGAGTTATCGAGGTCCAGACGGAATTTCGAGACCGGGAATAGTTTCTCTATGTCATTTATGACTTTCCTGCAAAATTTGGTGTCATTTCGAGTAGTGTAGGTCGGTTCGGCGCGTTGTTAGCGAAGTCAAGAAAACTTAAAGTTCCTAAGTTTGGTTTTAGGGGTTTTGAGGTATGATTTTGAGTTTTAGCGTTGTTTTGGATGTTCCGAAGGCTCGAGCGAGTCCGTATTATGATTTGGGACTTGTTGGTATATTTGGACGGGGGCTCGGGTGGGCCCAGGTGCTTCCACGACACCACACGAGGCCAAAAACCAGCTGAAATAGCTGCTGGTGCACCTGTTCTGGTGTGACCGCAGGTGCGGTTTCCCAGTCGTAGGTGCGGGACCGCTCTGCGGTCCCAGCCTCGCAGGTGAGACCTCCAGCGGGCAGCCCATTTCTCGCAGGTGCGGACAATGTTCCGCAGGAGCGGAGCCGCAAGTGCGGCCTCCTCTTCGCAGGTGCGAGTCTAGGCCTCCTCGTCCTTTTTCGTAGGTGAGAGCCTTTGCTCGCAGGTGCGGTCCTCGAGCCGCAGGTGCGGAACCACTGTCAGGCAGTGTGGTTCTTTAAAATACGGGATTTCTTCATTTGTCTTCATTTTCTTCCTCCATTAGAACACTTGAGAGCTTGGAAAAGGACTCCACGACCCAACCACTAAAAGGTAAGTAAATTCTATCCTAAAGTTGCTTAATGCATGCATTCTTAGTAGGATTTAACTACTTAATTAGGGGAAAATATAGGAATTTGGGTAGTGACCTAGGGCCTTCGAGAATTTAGAAAATTACCCGTGAATTGTCTATGAAATCATACAAAAATCGTATATTAATGATCCTTAGGCTATGGCTGTGTGTTTCCTTCAAGAATTTTTGGAATTCGAGCATGCGAGCCCGGGGTTGGATTTTGGGATTTCTTCAAGAATGGTGAATTTGACTAAATAATAGGAGAATTCCATGCTTTGAATATAAATTGATATATTTGTATAACATTTGGCTAGTTTTGAGTCCGTGGGTATCAAGTTCGGAGTTTCGGGCGCATTCTTGACCCCGGGAGTAAGTGCGACGCGAGGTGAGTCTCCTTTCTAACCTTGTAAGGGGGAAACTGTCCCCCTAGGTTATTTAAATGCTATGTGTGAAAATTGTGGGGGCTACATACGTACAAAGTGACGAGAGTCCGTACGTGGCGGCTATTACTATTATGTCCGGGTAGTTAGGCCTACACCATGCCTTATGTTTTCCTTGAAATGAATTATATGTTTAGTGAATTCATGTTACATGCAACTTGTTTCCCTGAGATCATGGAATTTAAGTAATTTTAAGGAATTGATTACGAAAAGTAATTTATAAAGAATAAATGTGTGGATTGTGTGTGCATGTGACCGCTTCGCAATTTACATTCCGCGAGCGGAGTGTGATTTCACCCACTCTTATGGGAACGGGCCATACGCCACGGCGGATTGAGAGATGCACTTTTGGTTCCGGCCGTTCGATCCTCGGTAGTGCATAGAGAGGATTACTTTATGGAAAAGATGCACTTTTGGTACGGGTTGTTCGATCCTCGGCAGTGCATAGATGTGAGTACTTTATGGACAGGTGCACTTATGGTTTGGGCCGTTCGACCCTCGGCAGTGCACGAACATGACTATCTTATGACTCCGGCCGGTTGTCCTTACCCTGCATGCGCATGATTTATTTGTTACTAAATTCATGGACATTGATTTGACAGAAATTTGGGGGAAAGTGAAGTAGTAATTGTTTTATTCATTACCAGTACCTCCTTGGATTTCATTGCCTTATATATATTTGTTGCTTCACTGCCTTTACATGCCTACCGTTTCTATCATATTCTGTTAAATTATATTGTTGGACCTTAGTGAGTGTCATGTCGACCTCTCGTCACTACCTCTTCGAGGTTAGGCGGGATACTCACTGGGTAGATATATATATTTATGTACTCATGCTACGATTCTGTACTTAATTGTACAGGTTCTGAGGCTGGTTCATCTGGTTCTCGGACCGGAGCTTCACTTTGATATTAGACGGGCCTGACTTCACGGTGAGCTGCTTTTCTCCTAGCAATCTCCGGCAGCACCATGGGGTTTCTTTTGCTTATTTCCCGTCTATTTCCTTCAGACAGTGGGACTATATATTATATCTTTTGTATATTCTGTTAGTATGTCTGTAGGACTTGTGACACTAGTTCCTGGCACACACGTGATAGTTATTATGGATTTTGAGTTTGTGTATATATTGGCTCACGCCTCTTCATGACTCCTTTTGATTAAAAACTGGATAATTATCCTTGTCGATTCATGTTTTAAGTTTTAAAAACTGCGTATATGTTGAAATGTTTAATCTAATAAGAAGGAACCCTTAGTAAATTGAGAGTTGACTTGCCTGACCCCGCTGTTGGACGCCATCACGACCTAAGTTAGGATTTTGGGTCGTCACACCGTTGATATCGAGTGATCAATGACCCCCAATAACCCAACCACTTTTAATTACCCCCTTCACCCAAAATCATAACCCATTTCCCCTTTGCCAACCGCCTCATTACCCTCTCATCTCTCCACCCGCCTCTGTTAATCCCTAGCCGCCGTAACCCTAACCTTTTCCGATTCCAACTCAAATATGGAATCAATCCATGATCTAATTACCTATTTTGTGATACTCTACTATTTCACGCATGTTTATGGTATTACTTAGTTCTTGCCCTATTTTTTGGCAAGAACTACTTCTCAAGAACGAGCTGATTTACTTTGATTCTGTGAAGATCTGGATGATTTTTCGTCCATATACATGTTATATTGAACAATTCTTGTATTTTTGGTTCGATTCAAGTTGTCAGCCCCAACTAGGGTTTGAGATTTCCCCTTTTTCTTTACTGATTTTCGATTTATATTCTTCCCTTTCTTGTGTTTGACTGATATTTTCCTTATTTTTGTTTAATCTACTGTACCTCCTTATTTTATGTGATATTTTCCCTAAGACTGACTCTAAATGATTCTCGTATGCTATATTTTCCTTATTCTCTATTCAACCTACTGTATTTCCTCATTCTATGTGTTATTTGCCCTAAAATTGATTCTAATTGATTCTGGCATGCCATATTTTCCTTTTTATGTGTTTAATTTACCGTGTTTCCTATTTTCTGTGTTAAATCTGCTACTATATAAACCCCTCACCTAAAACCCCTTAAACAGACTTTTGAATCTCAAAAAATGCCTTCTATTGTTCTCACTACTCTCCTCTTTCACTCACTCACTCACTCACTGTTACACTCGAACACTCTCTCAAATCATTAAATTCGGGGCCGGGTGAAAGCCAAGGCCATTAAACAACCTCCTCCGGTGCAAGCACTGCTCGCAGCCCATTCTCGAGGCTCTTGTGAACTTTGAAGCATCGGGGACTTGGAGTATTTTCTACTACGCTCTTTAATATTTTAATTCTGCTAATGGTTAGTGTTTCAAACCTTAGAAATGTTCAAGTTTTTTTCTTTCTTTCTGCATATGTATTTGTATTACATGACTATGATAATGTTCAATACTCTGAATAGTTTACTGTTTGTGTTATGCTAATACGTATTCTTCACTATGATTTGCATTCTGTGATTTCTTGTCTTCTGAAATGGGTTCTATACCATTTAGCATCTTAGCATGTTTGGTTTTGAACTTCAATGAAAGTCTATTTTGATATGAGCCTGACTACTGTGATTGTATGCTGTATGTTATAAAATTTCTTCATATTATGTTTTGGGTACTACCACAACTCTATGAGAACCACCCCCACTTGAATGAACCTTTTAGTACTAAGTCCTTTGTATACTGGAATGTCCTTTTGTGTATTAATCCCAACTCTATGGAATGTTTCTTTAAAGTCTTCTTTAAAAATGTTTCATGCTGTCATGATTTTTAAAATATAAATACTCTATTTTTCTATTAACTATGACTTTGCTCTTATGCTAATATGTTTCCCAGTATGACTTGGTTCACTGTCTACCCTATCCTTTCAGTTATTATCACAATCATATCTAGGTACTAATTAATATGGCATTAGGTGAGAATCTTTAGGTTTCAACTAGTTCAACTTCATACATCTACACATGATAACCTATGTATGCCTGCAAACCTACTCTCCTCTCCTAATTCCTATGAGTTTGTCTATGTGGTCCTATGCTATGTATACCTTGCTAAACCTACTGGTCTGCTTGTCCAGTTGCTCTGTATGCTCAATTTAGTGTCTTACTTGGTTTCTGTCCACTCTCCTTACTTGCTACTCTGATATCCTAACTTCCCATTCTTAGCCGGTTGAAAGACAAGGCTATATAGGTTCTATTGTTGTCCTCCCTAGTATGAGCACTGCTCGGGGTCCAATTGAGGCCCGTGTGAACTCTGATACAGTAGGGCTTGGTCCTAGTCATTCCTTCAATCTCCAAAAATATCCCTAATAATGTACTTCCCTGTCATGTACTGTACCTCTATAATGGTTGTTCCAAGTGGTGCAACACTTGGTGCTGTGGCTCATTGAATTGGTATGGGCTCTTCTATGGACCCATTATCGTGTATTGAACTTGGCTCTTTGTTGAAGGCTTAAGTAAGCTATGTAAGAGATATTGAAGGCCCAATAAGGCTGGGTATTTAGTTATTTTATTTGGTCCTGCTGTAGGTCTGTTCTTTATTATGTAGTCTCGTTACTTTACTCATTATTGGGGATGTAATCATTTTTGTATAAACAATTGGGGTTGTTATTAAAAGGTAATGGGGTAGATTTTAATATTTGCATGCGATGGGTAGATAACATGTTTATACGACAAAATGATATGTTTGCTATATGTGTCGTTCTCTCTATGCACAATGTAGATATCATTCCATTAGAAGAAGCACACACTTTCACTACTTGTCTACTAGCAAAGCATGAGCTCAAATGCTTCAATATTATTGTTGCTACATGTTGTTAGAAAACCGGCCCAAAGGAAATAAATATCGTTGAACTTTCCTTTAATTTGCATCACTGCAGCATATCCTCTAGAGATCATGCCTATAGGACTCTAATCATTTCATTTGTTATTGCATTGCACTGCTCACCTAGAAAACATGCCTACAAGGTTAAAGTATAACAATAAAATAAGTTTCCAAGTTCTGATCATTAGAAATCCTGTCTATAGGATACCACTGTTCGCCTTAATAACTGTTAATCATGCCCCCTCTCAACATTGTTCATCGCTCACTTAGGCCATTATGAAGAGTATGAGTAATTTTGGGTTTCTATCAATATATGCCATTGTCTTTATTACATAAATCACCTAGGCGCAACATCTCCAGGACTAATAACTAGGAATCTGCCATCTCAATAATCAGTGTGCAATAACCTATACAATCTTGTCTATGAATAATGATGGTTCCTAAAACTGCTTGCATACCTTGATGCCTTATCACATAGAAATCATGTCTATAGGGATTTAAGTTCCTTAATCCTCAACTGCCTAATATGAAAAACCTGTTTTGCATGAATTTGCTGTTTAAGTGTGGAGGCTAACTTGAGCCTTCAATTTCCTATATGTGAAGTCCAATGTGTTTTTATATGTCGCTTAGTTTTAACATTTCTGAGCAGCCTAAGTGAGGTCTAGAACCACCCAAAATAGAGATCCAATACCTCCTGGACCATAGGTATGGGACGGGTAGTGCACGCATAAGGCACGACTTATAATTGAATTAGTGCGCGTTAGATAACAACTTAAAGATAGTAATCGGGAAGAAGGAGATGATAGTCTGTGCCCATCTCGAGGGAGTTATTTATGTTTCATGGGGTGATCCTTTAGGCTAAAAAACTTAGGACCCCCTATCTTATTTCCGTCTTATTTGAATCAAGTGTTTGTACTCTTCTATTCTAAATCCTTTCCTTTTTATATAAAATTCTCAAACTTCGTGCTCTCTATATCTTTGTTTATTTGACTAATTCATATAATGCAGGTTCGGTCGGTACTCACAGTTGTGGACCTCGAAGAGTGCCTAACACCTTCTTTTCGAGGTAATTTCGAGCCCTTACCGGATCTTTGGTGATGTTAACTAGTCAAATTAGAGTCATTTGCAAATAGGTGCCCTAATGCACCTTAAAAATCATTAGGTGGAGACTATCCTCTTTTAACACTTCCTTAAAAGAGTTGTCACATGTCGAAACCCGATTTCGCGAGAAGTAGGGGCACGACAACATGTCGACTCTGCTGGGGATTTTTAGGCTCTTCCAATCGAACATTTGGCTTATATGAATTAGTCTTCTTTGATAAATGTTCTTCCTTCATCTTCTTATTTGCTGTTACATGCACATCTTGCTCCTATTTTCCTTTTATTTTCCCAATTCATTGTTACATGCACATCCCTCCCTATTTTCCTTTATCTGAATTCGTGGTAACATTCAAATCCCTTCCCGTTTCCACTCTTCCTTGCTCAAATTGGTAAGAACATGCGTACTTCTTTTCCTAGTCATACTTATTTTCTCTAAGCTGCTTTTTATTGGTTTTAAAATTGCTACATCTTGTCTCTCCCCACCCCTACTCCCTCGCTTACTTTATCATATTCCCCATATTACAAGAAGAAATATAGATTTTTAGTAGAGGAAGGACGTAGCTGGCACAATGAGGGAAATGAAGGCACTAGCAGATGCAGTTTTTGGAATAGATCGCACGAACTGACTCTTCTTGTTTTTCTTTCTTTCTTTTTATGTCTTATCTTAATACTACGCTTATTGCTTTCACATGTTTATCATGCAAATACTTGACAATGTGTTCTTTAACTTTTCATAAAGCATGCTCCACATCATATTCCACTTGTGCCAAAGTAATACCAGAGCAGCGCTTGATGAGTGTCTGCCCTATTCAAAAATTACCCCTTTTAATTTGGAAATGCTTATTTGCGGTAAACTAGTCAATCAGCGGTGCAGTCGACCGTTCCATGCCTTTCCCTCTCAAGTTGTCCACTTGAGAGTACCGGTCAAGACCCTTCTATTAACCTCACTTAAATATCAACTGTGCATGCATCATGTCAAACCTAGTATGGGTTAGAATGCTGTCCGCGTGATAATCCTCTAAGATAATCCTTGTCCAAAGTCCGACTGGATTTCCATAATCCTAATGGACACCATCATGTTATGTGCATTATTTGGAGAAAATATGTCGGTATATTGATCATTAGTGTGTGAATAGTCAGATCTGGAGGGGGAAAAGTCTAACTCTATTTGTTTTGCAGAAAATGAGGCACGAAGTCCTCAGGTTCGACATGGTTCAAAAAATCCCACCTTTGCTGCTTGATTGGTGGAAGAACCTCTCACCTAGTGAAAAGAACCATGTGAGAAGGGTCCTCGGAAATTTATCCTTCTTATTGGACATTCGGCCAAATAATGCATTGATTGAGGCTGCCACTATGTTTTTGGGATAAGAAGAAAGCTGTCTTCCACTTTGGTGATATAGGAATGACTCATCTCTTAGAGGAAATAGGAGGCTTCGCTGGGCTCCCATGGGATAGTCCTGGTTTATTGGTACCAGAAAATCGCACTCCTCGAGGTGTCTTGAAAATGATGGGTTTCAAGAAAAATGATGAGTTACTCTGTCTGAAGAAATCATACATACCATTTGAGTTCCTTTATGAATGATATGGGCATAGCAAGTCATATCGCCTTCACCATGATGAACTCGCCATTACTTCTTTAGGTTGGACACACCGTCGGGTTTTTGTGTTCATTGTCCGTTTATTAGGGATGTTGATATATTCGTTGAAAGGGGATATGACCCACTCTCGCCTAGCCATGGTCGCCAGGACTTTACTAGAGGAAATAGAGGGACAAACTTACACCATAATCCCTATGCTTTTGGCTTAAATTTACCGGGCTCTAGATCGCTGTAGAAAAGTGTATAGGCACTTCGATGGTTGTAATCTGTTGCTGCAAGTATGGTTATTCGTGAAGAACTTCTTACGACAACCACTGAATGACCATATATCCTACCATCATATGAAAAGAATGACATTTATCCCAGATAGGTTTGCGCAACCCAGAAGTGCTGTGCGTTGGGTGCGTTTCTTCAACAACTTGACTGACAAAAAGTTATATTGGATGTTCGAATGGTTCCCTAGCAGCGAGTTCATCATCAGGTCAAGAGAAACCACTCATCTAGTATTGACCGGGTTAAGAGGAATCTATCCTTATGCTCCTATAAGGGTAATGAGGCAAGCGGGGAGAAGCAGGTTATACCTTTGGTTTCCAACATGGTACAGTACAAAGCAGACTTTAAGGGGAACGCCATTCCATTCAAATTTGAGGCACATCATATGTGGAATCAAAATGTCATTGTGGAGAAAGATACTATTGAGCCAGACAGGTATCATGCCGACCATATATACTTCTACCAATCATGGTTGGTAGATGATATAGCGGGAGATGTCAAGATAGGGATTAATCTGAATAATAGGGTTATAGATGACACTTTTGAAGCACAAGTCAAGTATAGGATGTTGCGTAAGAGGGTCTTCGAGTCCGAAGCTAGGCATTTGGAACAACACAAAGTGGATATGGAAGCAATCAACGAATGGAAAGAAATAGCTACTAAATCAACAGAGAGATAGGAATATTTGGAACAAGGGTTAATGGATATTGAGGGAAAGATGAGGAAAAGGCTCTCGGATTGTCAGAATACGGAAGGAAATGAAGGAGGGCATCTAGAAAGGGCTTATCAACTGTTGGACATGTGCGACCTGGGGAACTTGATTGATGGAACTAAGAAGGACAAGCATGGAGAAGGTCTCTATGGGACCAAATAGATTAGGAAACAATGTTTTTACTGCTTTCTAGATACGATTAGACTTTGATTGTAATAAGGAAAATTCCATTAGTGACTCTTTTTCTCATTATTGTCATTTTATTAAGGATTTGGCTTATTTTCGCATTAATGAAATGACGCAATTATTGGCACAGATTTTATCCAAATCTATGTGTCTCTTAGGCCTACCTCGAGCACAACGAGGTCCCTCAAATTAGGACACGAATTTATTACATAATTCTGCGATACATGTTTAAATATCACAAACATCCCTTTAATACTCCTTACTGACTTGGTTACCTTTTGTTTTTCTCATCTATTGTTTATTCTCATTCCCCAAGGTTGGTTCATGCATACTGGCATCATCGGCATATCACACTAGATCCAGAGGTCCTCTACCTCCTCCTCCACCAAGTGATCCCAAGAACAAAGGAAAAGCCAATATGGACGATATGAGCGGTAACGGGAAAGACAATGCTACCCATGCAGATAATGTTGAAACTTCAGATGGTCGGAGTACTCTGGCGCAGAACGATTTGGTCTTATGTCTGGAAAAGAAAATACTGGAGCTACAAAGGGAGCTTGAGCAGGTCCAAAACTTGGCAAACCTTTCCCTCACCCTAAACGTTCCCGACATTAACCAACAAAATGCCCAAAACCCGGCACCTCCCCAAAACACACAAAATCAACACCCGCAACATCCCCCCCACCTCATTAATACACCACACCTCCTCAAAATCCTAATCCTCCACCAGTACCCACCCCTCCGCAGCACCATCACCATCCAGCTCAGCATCCACAAACCACCATCTATTATACTCCTCAAAATGCATCATAACCTACCCCTGATCCCCAAAACTCAATCAACGATCACCACTATGCCCAAATATCTGGAGTCCATCAAAGCAATCATATATACGTGGACACCTTACCCCACACCCCACACAGACCCTATACATACCTGAATTTGCCGAGAGGCACCTGCTCATCAAGAACTTGGCGGAAGAACTCAAGAAACTTACTCGCAGAGTTCAAAGTGTCGAAGGGGGTAGGCATTGAGGGTTTAAATTATGGATTTGTGTATTCAGCCAGATGTAGAACTTCCAAAGGGTTACAAACCTCCTAAGTTCGAAATGTTCGATGGGACTGGAGATCCGAAAGTGCACTTGAGAGCGTATTATGACAAGCTTGTAGGGGTTGGCAAGGATGAAAGAATTCGCATGGAGTTGTTCATGAGAAGCCTCACTGTAGACGCCTTATCATGGTACATCAGTCAGAACCCAAAGAAATGGGTTAATTGGGTAAGCATGGAGTTAGATTTCATGGATCGGTTCAGGTTCAACACAGAAAATGCACCAGACGTTTTCTACATTCAGAATCATAAGAAGAAGCCAACGAAAACTTTCCACGAGTACACTACTCGGTGGAGGTCTGAAGCTGCAAAAATAAGGCCAGCACTAGAAGAAGCAAACATGAATAAGTTCTTCGTCCGAGCTCAGGATACGCAGTACTACGAGAGACTGATGGTTATTGAAAACCATAAATTTTCTGACATTATCAAGTTGTGAGAAAGAATAGAAGAAGGGATTAAAAGTGGAACAGTGAAAAATTTTGAAACACTCTAAGATACAAACAAAGCCTTACAGTCAGGAGATATCTTCTAGAAGAAAGAAGTAGGGGCAGTAATGGGTAGCCCAAGGTCAAAAATCTCCTTTTACATACCAAACACCCCCACCCACATATCAACCTTCACCTCCAAGATACCAACAACCTGTTACCCCTTACCACACTTATAACACCCAGCCAGCATACTACCACTCACCACCGGCCTGCCAAAACTACAAAAAACCTAGACCGAATTTCGACCGCAGACCACCCACACAATACACCCCAATTTTTGAACCCATAGACCAACTAGACGAAAGAGTGAAGGTTGCTAGTTATTTCACTCCCGTTGCTGGTTATGTCACTCCTATTCCCGTTGTTGCTATGGAAAACTCCTCCAAATGGATTAATCCAAATAAGACATGTGCCTATCACTCAGGCATGAAGGGTCATACTATTGGCGCACTTTGAAGGATAAGATTCAGACATTAGTTGACACCAAGTTATATAGGAAAATGAGGCTACACCCGATGTCCATAACAATCCTCTCCCGGATCATAGGGGTTAAGGGGTAAATGTGTTAGAGACCGATGAATAATGGGACTCGGAAGGGTTAATTGGACTCATTCGATAAGGGGATAATCCTAAAACATTTCCAGTCACTCTCACACCTATCGTGGTACAAACTCAGGAATCGATCGAGGTCGAGGTAGGCGCACCAACTCCGTTTAAGGTTGAGGTGACAACACCCTTCACCGTGATGGTAGCACCTACGCCGTCCTTTAATTCTAAATCTATACCTTGTGCAGCGCAAGGCATGATCAGAACTTGTAGGGTTTATACAACCGAGCATTTGGGAGGAAAAAACAAAGAAGCCGCTTCTAATCCGCCTATCATTGAGACTGGCCCAGATGATCTCTGGAGAAAGGTGCATGCGAGAGAATATTCTGTGGTTGATCATCTGAATAAAACACCCTGCTCAAATATCCATTTTATCACTGCTGCAGAACTCCAAGGCGCATATGAATGCCTTGATGAAGGTGTTGAATGAAGCTTATGTACCTAATAACATTACCAGCGGGAAGATGGAAAACATGGTAGGGCAAGTGTTGGAGAGCCACAAGATCACTTTTCACGAAGACGAGATGCCGCCGGAAGGACTGAGTCACAATAGGGATATGCATATCACAGTGCAGTTTGAGGACAAATTCATTGCCAGGGTCCTGATAGACAGAGGTTTGAGTCTCAACATCTGTCCACTAACTACTTTGAAAATGTTAGGTAAGGGTCTGCATGAGATACGAGCAAGGAGTATGAACGTGAAAACATTTGATGGGTCCTAAAGGGCCGCAATTGGGGAAACTAACCTCAGCCTACAGATAGTCCTGACCTGGTTTGATGTCGAGTTTCAAGTGTTAGATATATCCGCTACATACAATCTGTTGTTGGGATGACCCTGGATACATGTCACTGGGGCCGTAGCTTCTACTCTACATCAGGCCGTGAAATTCGAATGGAACCATCTGGAAGTGATTATCCATGGGGACGAAAGTAATCCCATTTACACCAATCAAACTGTTCCGGTTGTCGAGAATAAAAGGAAGTTGGCGGAGAAACATACCATCACATCGAGCGTGTCAACGCAATTGAGAAGGCTAAATGGTGGAGTAGTAAGATAGAAAGAATATTGGCATGGACAGGGTATGAACTTGGCAAGGGTCTCGTCAAGAATCTCCAGGGGATCACCTAACTGATACAGTTAAAGCGTCACGGCTCACTCTCGGTATCGGTTATTAATACACATGGCACGGGTATTACAATTGGTCTCCACCATGGGGTGGTACTTATTACCCTCTGGAGAAACCAGTACCACATTTGAGCCAGTCATTTCATCAAGCTGACATGATGTTGGGGTCCGAAGAAGATGAAGTTCTAGCCGGCATAAGGGATTTGTTCCTGGATGATGAAGACATGGGCTGCAGTGCGATAGTTGAGGAAGAGGAAGAGGAGGAGGAAGGCCTTATTATTCAGACAATGGAGAAATGAGCCGTTCACAAGAATTGGACCGCTGCACCATCAAGGGCCCGCCGAGTTCCTGGGTAGCCTGGTAATTAGCACCATCTATTTTAAAAAGCAATTTTATGGGCATTTAAGACATTTTCGATATTTAGTTTTTAAACATTTTGGTTTTGAATAATTGCTCGAATCATTGAACTGCATTTGTTTGACGTTTTAATATTTATCAATGAATTACTGTTTGTATTTATTATTATCCTTTGCATTTTCTCTCTACAACATTATTATTACTTATCCTGATGAACCTACGACTGTGACATGTAATGAGACAACACAACATAAGGATAGTGATTCAGAAACTGGAAGAGGATATAATACCTGAGGAAATTGTCAGAGAAGTGGAAAATTTTGAAAACAAGCCTAAGTCCAATTTGGATGAGACTGAAACAATTAATTTGGGAGACTCCGAAACAGTCAAGGAAACTCGTGTAAGTATCCACCTATCGCCATCAGAGAAAGAAGAATAAATCCGGTTTTTGAAAGAGTATGAGGATATTTTCTTATGGTCCTATGATGATATGACCGGTTTGAGCACGTCTATAGTGGCTCATAAGCTACCGACCAACCCTATGTGTCTGCCTGTAAAGCAGAAGCTCAGAAAGTTCATGCCAGATATGAGTCTGAAAATAAAAGAGGAAGTCACCAAGCAGATCAAAGCTAACGTTCTCAGAGTGGTTGAATGTCCAACCTCGTTATCTAACATTGTGCTGATTTCGAAGAAATATGGGAAAGTCAGAGTGTGTGTCGAATATCGGGACTTAAATAGAGCAAGTCCCAAAGATGATTTTCCGTTTCCCAACATACATATACTGATCTACAACTGTTCCAAGCATGAACTCCAATCCTTTGTGGATTGCTTCACAGGATATCATCAGATCTAGATGGATGAAGAGGATGCCGAAAAGATAGCCTTTATTACACCATGGGGAGTGTATTGCTACAAAATGATGCTGTTTGGTCTGAAGAATACCGGAGCCACTTATATGAGGGACATGACAACCATTTTCCATGACATGATACACAAGGAGATAAAAGTGTACGTGGACGACGTCATCATCAAATCTAAGAAGGGTATACATCATATAGCAGACTTGAGGAAATTCTTTGATCGACTTCGAAGGTATAATTTGAAATTGAACCCCGCAAAATGTGCCTTTGGAGTCCCTACTGGAAAGTTATTAGGGTTCATCGTCAGCCGCCGAGGAATTGAGTGTCAAAGGTTAAGGCTATCCAAGACTTGCCACCTCCAAAGAACAAGAAAGATGTAATGAGTTTCTTAGGGCGTCTCAAGTACATCAACTGTTTCATAGCGCAATCAACTGTGATCTGTGAACCAATTTTCAAAATGTTGAAGAAGGACGCTGCGACAAGTTGAGCTGAAGAATGTCAGAAAGCCTTTGACAAAATCAAGGAATATTTGTCCACACCACCAGTCCTGGTCCCGCCAGTACCTGGGAGACCTCTGCTACTCTATTTGTCTGTACTAGATGGGGCTCTCAGTTGTGTCTTGGGACAACATGATCAGACATGAAGGAAAGAACATGCCATATACTATCCGAGTAAGAAGTTAACACCCTACGAAACACGGTATTCTTTGTTGGAATGCACCTGCTATGCTCTGACATGGATAACTCAAAAGTTGAGGCACTACTTTTGTTCCTACACTACATATCTCATATAAAGGATGGATCCGTTGAAATACATCTTCCAGAAACCCATGCCTGCAGGGACGTTGGCAAAATGGCAGATACTACTGAGTGAGTTGGACATCATATATGTAACTCAAAAGGCGGTCAAGGGACAGGCATTGGCGGATCATCTGGCAGACAATCCTGTAGAAGGAGAACACGAACCACTGAAAACGTATTTTCCCGATGAAAATGTGTCATTCATAGGAGAAGATATCACTGAAACATATGATAGTTGGAGAATGTTCTTCGATGGGGCTGTAAATTTCAAAGGAGTGGGTATTGGAGCAATTTTGGTATCAGAGACAGGTCAACACTATCCGGTATTCGCAAAACTCAGATTTCCATGTACCAAGAATATGGCAGAATATGAGGCTTGCATCTTGGGACTCAAGTTGGCCATTGACATGGACATTCAGGAATAGCTGGTAATTGGTGATTCAGACCTTTTGGTACGCCAGGTTGTAGGAGAATGGGCAACAAGGAATACCAAAATATTGCCGTATTTGTACTAGGTATAAGAATTGATGAAGAGATTCACAAAAATAGTGTTAAAACATGTTCTGAGAATCCAGAATGAGTTCGCAGATGCATTGGCCACTCTATCTTCTATGATACAACACCCAGACAAGAATTTCATCGATCCTATACTAGTAGGGATTCATAATCAGCCAGGTTATTGTGCTCATGTTGAAGAAGAAACTGATAGAAATCCATGGTTCCATGACATCAAAAGTTATTCTGCAAAAGGAGAGTACCCAAAACACGTAAATCATACTCAGAAACGCACACTTTGAATATTATCTATTCACTTCTTCCAAAGCGAAGGAATTCTGTACAAAAGGACTCTGGATCTAGGTTTATTACGGTGTGTCGACGCTAAGGAAGCATCCAAATTTCTCAAGGAGTTACATGCCGGAACTTGTGGACCACACATGAATGGATTTGTCTTAGCTAAGAAGATATTAAGAGAAGGATACTTTTGGATGACTATGGAAACGGACTGCATCAGGTATGTCCAAAAATGTCATCAATGCAAAGTACATGCTGATATGATACGAGTACCACCCAATGAACTCAACACAACAAGTGCACCTTGGCCTTTCTCCGCTTGGGGAATGGATGTCATTGGTCCAATCAAACCCGCCGCTTCAAATGGGCACATTTTCATTCTAGTGCCCACAAACTATTTCACAAAATGGGTTGAAGCCGCCTCTTACAAGGCTGTAACTAAGAAGGTCATCGCAGATTTTGTTAGGGATCATATTGTTTGTTGATTAGGGGTGCCGGAATCTATCATCACTGCCAACGCTGCCAACCTTAACAATGATTTAATGAGATCCATGTGAGAAACCTTCAAGATCAGGCATAAGAATTCCACACCATACAAGCCGCAAATGAATAGGGCTGTGGAAGCTGCCAACAAGAACATCAAGAAGATATTGAGGAAGATGGTAGATATTCACAAACAATGGCACGAGAAATTACCATTTGCCTTACTGGGATATCGTACTACAGTTTGCACATTAAACGGGGCAACTCCCTATTTGCTGGCCTATGGTACTGAAGTTGTTATTCCCGCCATAGTAGAAATTCCTTCTTTGAGAATCATACAAGATGCCGAACTCATTGATGCAGAATGGATAGGAAGTCCCTATGAAAAACTGGCTCTCATTGATGGGAAAATAATGAATTCAGTATGTCACGATCAACTCTACCATTTTGCATGAGGCTAAGACATGCCTCTCCAATTGCATAAGGCTAAGAATTGCCTCTCTTTGCATGAGACTAAGCATTGTCTCCTCTTCTTGCATGAGGCTAAGCATTGCCTCCCTGATCACATAAGGCTAACCACTGCATTTCCTTGTATCAAGACTAAGAAGTGTCCCATCTCCTTGCATAAGGCTAAGCATTGCCTTTCATTGCATGAGGCTAAGAATTGCCTCCCTAATCTGCATAAGGCTAAGCACTGCTCTCCCTTGCATCGAGACTAAGCACTGTCTCCCCGAATTGCATCGAGACTAAGCATCATATCCTCTTCTTGCATGAGGCTAAGCACTGCTCCTCAATTTCCTAAGTCTAAGCATTGCCTTGTCTTTTCATAAGACCAAATGCTATCTCCATTACGCTATTTAAAACCTATCACTATCTTTTATTCGCCTGGGGATAAGCACTGCCATAATCTTACACAAGACTAAGCTCTGTCTTGTTTTACTTTGCATGAGACCTAGCATCATATCTTCGCATCTTATGGGCTGAAACATCGCCATTTTTGTCCAAGGCGTCATAGTCCGAAGGCATCATCCTCATAGCCGGAAGACACCATTCTATGGCCTGAGGATCTCTCAATATTGCACATCATTATTCAAAGGCATCATGGTTCAGAGGCACCATTTTCATGGCCCGAGGACATCATTTCATGGCCTGCGAATCCCTTATTACATGATTCATGACCCAGGACGTCATGGTCTAAGGACATCATCCTCAATGTCCAAAGACAACTTTCATGGTCCAAAGGGAATTTGCATCATGTTTAATCCATATATACTTGCATGCATCGTGTTTAAGTTTTGCAGGTAATCCAGGAAGTAACCATTCTCCTAACAGGAGCAATCTTCGCTCCAGTTTCCGTTCAACGTTCACATCCTGCAATTATTTCAAACGCAACCAATCACCATCAGTTACCTACTCTTACTTGATAACCGTTCTGATACTCGTTTTGAGATACATCCATAACGTTTCAGATTCACATTCATGATTCTGCATAAATTTGTCAGATATTGTCCTACCCAAAAGAACCCTTTCCGAAGTATTCGGCCGTTCCTATAACAACTCCATCGGTCTTGTTCACTGTTGGATCCAAAAATACACACGACCTGATTCCCGTAACACCAGGAATATGTAGGCAACTCAGGAACCGGAGTTCGGCCTCCATTTTCTAAATCACCTCATTCGGTCAAAATCGATCATCATTTTTCTTTACCTGATAACTCTTTCATCATTCCCGAGTAAAGAGGGGCAGCTGTTGATACCCAATTTTTCCCTCATATTTTCTAAAATACATATATACTTTCAAAATAGCATATTTGCATCATTATTTAGTGTACAAACTTATACAAGCATTTTCTATAACTTTCCATAATTTTTAGAGCTTCAAATTAGTTTCTTATATTTAAATTATGCATAAATATCTAGTAATTATCCTTTAAAATTATTTTGTGATGACTTAGTTACCTAAAATTATTTTGCACCTATAATATATGTTTCAAACATTTTATTTTATTTCATTACATACAATTACATTGGCATTTTTCAAGCTATTTATCTAATTTTGCAATAATAGCCTATATTCATACATAAATGCCCGTTATTCTATATTATTTATGTCAAAATAGCATATTTATATTTCTATAATACGAAGTTATTATTTTAAGCATTTCAGTGCATAAATAATATTTTCATTCACTTATTAAGCATTTTTTATAAATCATTTTGATAAATTTTGGGATATTTAAATAATAGCCCAATTTCTTACCTATTGTTCGGACCCAAAACCACCCAAACCTTAGCCCAATCTACCTAAATCATAGCCCAATTACCCCAAGCCCAAAAACCAAACTACCCATTTTAAATACCCCCCGGCAACCCCCTACAAATAACCCAGCCCATCCCCCTTACTATCCTGGCCGTTGATCTCGAGTGATTAACGGCCCCCAATAACCCAACCCCTTTTAATTACCCCCCTTCACCCAAAACCCTAACCCATTTTCCCTTTCCAGCCGCCTCATTACCGTCTCATCTCTCCACCCGCCTCTGTTAAACCGTAGCCGCGGTAACCCTAACCTTTTTCGATTCCAACTCAAATATGGAATCAATCCATGATCTACTTACTTATTTTGTGATACTCTACTATTACACGCATGTTTATAGTATTACTTAGTTCTTCCCTATTTTTGGAAAGAACTACTTCTCAAGAACGGGCCGATTTACTTTGGTTCTGTGAAGATCAGGACGATCTTTCGTCCATATACATGTTATATTGAATAATTCTTGATTTGGTTCGATTCAAGTCATCAGTTCCAACTAGGGTTTGAGATTTCCCCTCTTTCTTTACCAATTTTCCATGGATATTCTTCCCTTTCTTGTGTTTGACTGATATTTCTTTATTTTTGTTTAAGATACTGTACCTCCTTATTTTACGTGATATTTTCCCTAAGACTGACTCTAATTGGTTCTCGTATGCTATATTTTCCTTATTCTCTGTTCATCCTATTGTATTTCCTCATTCTATGTGCTATTTGCCCTAAAATTGATTCTAACTGATTCTGGCATGCCATATTTTCCTTATTCTGTTTTTAATTTAACGTGTTTCCCTGTTTTATGTGTTAAATTTGCTGCTATATAAACCCCTCCCCTAGAACCCCTTAAACAGACTTTTGAATCTAAAAAAATCCCTGCTATTGTTCTCACTAGTCTCCTCTCTAACTCACTCACTCATCACTATTACACTCAAACACTCTCTAATATCATTGAATTCGAGGCCGGCTGAAAGCCAAGGCGATTAAACAACCTCCTCCAGTGCAAGAACTGCTCGGAGCTCATTCTCGAGGCTCTTGTGAACTCTGAAGCATCAGGGACTTGGGGTTTTATCTACAACGCTCTTTACTCTTTTGATTCTGCTACTGGTCAGTTTTTTAAACCTTTGCATTGTTCAATATTTTTTTTCCTTCCTTCTGCATATGTATTTGAATTACATGAGCATGATAATGTTCAATACTCTGATGTCATTCTGTGATAAGTGGCATGGGGTAGTTTATTGTTTGTGTTATGCTAATACATATTCTTCACTATGATTTGCACTCTGTGATTTCTTGTCTTCTGAAATAGGTTCTATACCATTTAGCATCTTAGCATGTTTGGTTTTGAACTTCAATGAAAGTCTATTTAGATATGAGCTTGACTACTGTGATTGTATGCTGTATGTTATGAAAATTCTTCATAATATGTTTTGGGTACTACCACAACTCTATGAGAACCACCCCCACTTGAATGAACCTTTTAGTACTAAGTCCTGTGTATACTAAATTGCCCTTTGTGTATTAATCCTAACTCAATGGAATGCTACTTAAAGTTCCTTCAAAACATGTTTCATGCTGTCCTGATTTTTAAAAGATAAATACTCTATTTTTCTATTAACTATGACTTTGCTCATATGCTAATATGTTTCCCAGTATGCCTTGGTTCACTTTCTGCCCTATCCTTTTAGTGATTATCACAATCATGTTTAGGTACTAATTAATATGGAATTAGGTCAGAATCTTTAGGTTTCAACTAGTTCAACTTCATACATCTACACATGATAACCTATGTATGCCTGCAAACCTGTTCTCCTCTCCTAATTCCTATGAGTTTGTCTATGTGGTACTCTGCTATGTATACCTTGCTAAACCTACTGGTTTATTTGACCAGTTGCTATGTATGCTCAATTTAATGTATAACTTGGTTTCTGTCCACTCTCCTTACTTGCTACTCTGATATCCTAAATTCCCATTCTTAGCCGGCTGAAAGCCAAGGCTATCTTGGTTCTATTGTTTTCCTCCCTAGTGTGAGCACTTCTCGGGGTCCAATTGAGGCCCTTGTGAACTCTGACACACTAGGGATTGGTCCTAGTCATTCCCTCAATCTCAAAAAATATCCCTAATACTCTACTTCCCTATTATGTATTGTCTATCTTTACTTGTTGTTCCAAGTGGTGAAACACTTGGTGTTTTGGCTCATTGATTTGGTATGGGATCTTCTATGGACCCATGATCGTGTATTGAATATGGCTATTTATTGAAGGATTAAGTACGCTATGTAAGAGATATTGAAGGCCTAGTAAGGCTAGGTATTTAGTTATTTTATTTGGGCCTGCTGTAGACCTGTTCATTATTATGTAGTCTCGTTACTTTACTGTTTATTGGGCCTATAATAATTTTTGTATAAACAATTTGGTTTATTAGTAAGAAGATAATGGGATAGATTTTAATATTTGCATGCGATGGGTAGATAACAGGCTTATAGGACTAAATGATATGGTTGCTATATGTGTCGTTCTCTCTATGCACACTGTAGGAATCATGCCATTAGGAGAAGCACACACTTGAACTTCTTGTCTACTAGCAAAGCATGAGCTCAAATGCTCCAATATTCTTGTTGCTACATGTTGTAGAAAACCTGCCCATAGGAAATAAATATCGTTGAACTTTCCTTTAATTTGCATCGCTGTAACATATCCTCTAGAGATCATGCCTATATGACTCTAATCATTTCAATTGTTATTGTATTGCACTGCTCACCTAGAAAACATGCCTATAAGGTTAAAGTATAACAATAAAATCAGGTTCCAAGTGCTGATCGTTAGAAATGCTGTCTATAGGATACCACTATTCACCTCAATAACTGTTAATGACGCCCCCTATCAACATTATTCATCGCTCACTTAGGAAATTATCAAGAGTATGAGTAATTCTGGGTTTCTCCCAATAGATGCCAATGTCTTTATTACATAAATCACCTAGGCACAACATCTGCAGGACTAATAATTGGGAGTCTGCTATCTCAATAATAAGTGTGCAACAACCTATACAATCTTGTATATGAATAATGTTGGTTCCTAAAAATTGCTTGCATGCCTTGATGCCTTATCAAATAGAAATCATGTCTATAGGGATTTAGTTTCCTTAATTCTGAACTGCCTAATTTAAAAACCTATTTCGCGTGCATTTGCTATTTAAGTGTGGAGGCTAACTTGAGCCTTTAATTGCCTATATGTGAAGTCCAATGGTTTTTTATATGTCACTCAGTTTTAACTTCTGAGCAGCCTAAGTGAGGTCTAGAACCACCCAAAATAGAGGTTCAATACCTCCTGGACCATAGGTATGGGACGGGTAGTGCACGCATAATGCACGACTTATAATTGAATTAGTGCGCTTTAGATAAATACTTAAAGATAGTAACTGAGGTACCGGGAGATGATAGTTTGTGCCTGCTGAATAATATGAGAAATACCCCATCTCGAGGGAGTTACGAATATTATTTATGTTGCACGGGGTGATACTTTAGGCTAAAAAACATAGGACTCCCTATCTTATTTCCTTCTTATTTTAATCAAGTGCTTGTACTCTTCTATTCGAAATCCTTTCCTTTTTATATAAACTTCTCAAACTTTGTGCTCCCTATATCTTTGTTTATTTGACTAATTCATATAATTTAAGTTCATCTGGGACCCACAGTTATGGACCTCGAAGAGTGCCTAACACCTTCTCGTCGAGGTAATTTTGAGCCCTTACCCGATCTTTGGTGATGTAAACTAGTTAAATCAGATTCATATGCAAATAGGTGCCCTAACTCACCTTAAAAATCATTACGTGGCGATTCTCATCTTTTAATACTTCTTTAAAATAGTTGTCACATGTCGAAACCCGATTTTGTGAGAAGTAAGGGCACAACAAACATTCTCCAGTAATTCAAATTATATACGTCTGACTTTTTTGTTGTTATATTGGAGCACTTCTCTTCCACTTCTACATTAGTTGAAGCACTTGTCTCCAACTCTCATTGTTGTCACCAACACCTAACACCCAATTTGGTTGAAGCACTTGTCTGCAACTCCCGTTGATGTGCTTTATCACCAACACCTAATTTTGTTGAAGCACATGTCTCCACCTCCCAATGTTGATTCACTTTTAATCAAATATCAATCTTTTTAACCTCTCTCTAACTTTTAGAGAAGAGTTTGATGCTCTTATGTCATTCTTGCTTGCACCTCTTTGCACTTGCCATCTTTTTCTTCAATTTATCCTGAAACTTTTCACCGAACAATTTAATTTTGTTGAAGATTATATATGATTTTATCAACATAATCCATGGCAAGACGGGCAACACAGATGGATAGAGATACCCGCTGACAACTAAAGCTGTAACGACCCGATCAATCGTTTTGCTTTCTAGATCCCCTTTCCCCTAAATAAGACTCCCTGAATATGCTTTTACTATTTTATGACTTGTGGGGATGGTTAGTTCGGGAATTGGAAGGGTTCGGGTTGGAATCGAAACACACGGTTCCTTAAGGTTAGCAAAAAGGGCTAAGTTTGAATTTGGTCAACATTTTAAGTAAATGACCTCGGAACTAGGATTTGACGATTCCAATAGGTTCGTATAGTGATTTGGACTTAGGCGTATGTTCGGATTGGGTTTTGGATAACCCGGGGTGTTTCGACGCTTAATATCGAAAGTTGGCGCATTGAAGATTTTAAAGTTCTTTAAATTTGGATTTGAGTAGGATTTTGTGTTATCGAGGTTCAATTGGGATTCTAAGTGTGAGAATAAATCTGTATGGTGATTTAAGACTTGCACGCAAAATTTGATGTCATCTCGAGTAGTTTAAGCAGGATATGGCGCATCCAGAGTAAGTTGGAAGAACTTGAAGTTCATAAGTTGATTCAATTTGGGTTGGGGTGTGATTCTTAGTTTTGTAGTTGTTTTATGCATTCCCAGGGTCCAAGTGAGTCTGTTTTATGATTTCAAACTTGTTGGTATGTTTGGGCGGGGCCCCAGTAGCTCGGGTGTAAATTGGACAAGATGCGGAACTCATTGGGACTTGGAAGTTCAGCTGAAGCACCAGGTTTTTGGTGCAATCGTACCTGCAGGGCTATGGCCGTAGGTGCGAGCTCGCAAAGGAGATCCAGTAACCACAGAAGCGGCCAAGCATAGTCAGCCCAGAAATTGCAGGTGCGGATAAAGTGGGCGCAGATGCGTGATCGGAGAAGAGGTCAGTGGACTGCAGAAGCGAAAGACTGCGTAGGTGCGGCTCATCTGCTGCAGGATCGACATCATAGAAGCGAGCCATTTTCCCCTAAATGCGGATTTAGGCTAGCCAAGGGAGGACCACATCTGCAATGAGATTTCCACAGATGCGTCTAGTTAACCGCAGATGCGAAAATTGGGACTTAGGCATTTTGCTCTAATTTATGTCATTCCTTAGGTGATTTTTGGAGCTCTTGTACAGGGGTTTTCACCTAACACTTTGAGGTCAGTAATTTCTATACAATATGAGTTAAATACATAGATTATGTGTAGATTTAACATGTAAAATTTGTAAAATCATGGGTTTAGATGAAAACCTAGGTTTTGAAAAAAATGGGATTTAACCACGAAAATGGTTATGGAATTTAGTGAAAATTATATATTTGAGTTCGTGAGGTTATGTAACAACATTCTTTGATAATTTTCGGAATCGGGGCACGGGTGCCCTGAGGTGAATTTTAGGGATCTTCCAATTGGGGTTGGGTAATTACTCAAATAGTTAAATTATGAAATTTCAAAAATGTATTGACTAATTTATATAACATTTGTCTAGTTTTGGATCGTTTGGCACCGAGTTGAGGCTTTAGAGCGAAATTGTGACCAAAAAGTAAGCTTTGGGAAGAGGTAAGTTTTTTTTCTAACCTCGTAAGAGGGAATTTACCCCATAGGTGATTTGAATTAATATGTGCTTCTAGTGTGCACGAGGTGACGAGAGTCTGTGCGTAGCTACTAATTACTCTTATGTCCGGGTAGTTTAGGGCCCAAATCATGTTATATGTGCGATGTTTGCACCCTACTTGCTAATTTAAGTGCTTAACTCATGTTGGAACTTGATAAAGAAATTATAAAAGATCGAATTTCATTTACTTGAGTTTGACAGGTTACTTGACCGTTAATAGGAATTGGTGCTTCTTTGTATATTAGCCTCTTAATAATCTTTGAATCGATTGTTTATAAAGTATCTTCTCTTCTTGTAGAGCAGGTATGGTTCGTGCTATTCGACCCTCAGCAGTGCACAATATATATGTTTATATTTTGGATCGGGCTGTACGACCTCGTTATAATTCGTGCTTAATAATACTTGGAGCCCAATTATTCTTGATATTGTTTCATTGGCTTGACAGGTTAAATTGTTAAATGATGGAAATCAATTTGGAATCTACTAATAGTGAAAGGATTGTTTATTTATTTCTTGTTATTCAGTTTTCAGCTTCATTTATGTAGCCTATGCTTAATTATAATTTTGGTATTTTATTGTTAGCCCATAGTAAGTGTCGAAGTCGACTCCTCGTCACTACTTGTTCGAGGTTAGACTAGATACTTACTGAGTACATGTTCTTTATGTACTCACGCTACACTTCTGGACTAATTGTGCAGGATCTGAGGAGGGTGCATCTGTTTATCATACTGACACACACTCTTGATTTCACGAGACTTTTCCGTGAGCTGCCTTTCGAGCCCGTTCTGCATAACCCGAAGTCTTTCATTTGCTTTTACTTTCTTTTTATTTGACTTTAGACAATAGTGTAGTGTTTTTGTATATTCTACTAGTAGCTCATACACTTGTGACACCAGGTCTTGGAGATTATGCTAGTAGACACTTGGTGATTTTTGATTATTTACTTCATCTCATTTGCTTTTAAAACTATCTATTTCCCATGTTATTTAACTTTTCACTTCTTATTTATTCAATAACTAAAACTCAACCACTTTTAAATTGTTAAAGGAAATAATTACCCAGTTAGTTCACTATTGGCTTGCCTAGCGAAACATTAGGTGCCATCACGACCTATAGGAGAATTGGGTTGTGACAACATGGTATCAGAGCGCTAGGTTCACATAGATCTCACAAGTTATGAGCAGGCCTAATAGAGTCTTGCAGATCGGTGCGGAGACGTCCGTACTTATCTTCGACAAGCTATAGGGTGTCAGGAAGCTACTCTTTCTTCATCTCCTCTTGTGCAATTGATGTGGTACTAAGTATCTTTATCTTATTCTCTCGTATATGGTGAGAACGCACACATCAGATGTTCCGAATCAGGGAGGAGTTGTTCCCCCTGTTGCTAGAGGCCCAGGCAGAGGCCGGGGGAGGGCTCCAGCCCAAGGTACAGGACGAGGACATCCTAGAGTTGCTCCAGCTATGCCACCAGTGGATCCAGTAGAGGATCCTGTCATTGAGGAGCAGGGCAAGGTTCTTGCAGTAGAGCCAACCCCGGTATATTTCATTTCAGCACCGAGCTTCCAAGAGGTCGTGGGCCGTATGCTACGGTTCATGGACTGTGACCCATGCTTGTTTATTTTAAACAGACCCAGCCACATTTCTGGCGGGAGGGGGATGGCCTATAGGTGGTAGAAGTCTTACCACCTTGGCAGATCAGCAGGTTCTCCTCCCATGACTTGGGATCAATTTACACTCCTTTTCTTGGATAGGTATATTCCATCCTCTTAGAGGGAAGAGTTGCGGTTTCAGTTTGAGCAGCTCCAGTAGGGTCTGATGTCAGTCACTGACTATGAGGTAAGATTCTCTGAGTTATCTCGCCATGCACTTATGATACTTCCTACTGATGCAGAGAGACTACATAGATTGTTGCAGATTTGCACTCTGGTATCTAGGCCACCATGGCATAGAGGTTGAGATGGGGACTTCTTACGAGCTAGTTGTAGAGAAAGCTCAGAGGATCGAGGGTGTCCGTCAGTGAGGCTGAGAGAAAATGCCGCGGGACAAGCGATTCTGTTATTTCAGAGGGTTCAGTGGTGTTCCGTCTAAGGATAGAGGTCAGTTCGAGAGAGGTCAACCTAGAAGGCCCACATATCCAGCACATCCGTCTCCTCGGGGTGCTCTAGTGCTTTTAGCGCTATGCCAGAGAGTTCCTACCACCCACAAGCTATTCGGGGTTCCTCCAAAGGGTACTCAGGCCATCAGGGTCATATTTCAGGTCAGCAGTCCACCGTACCGAGAGGTTCTTTCGAGTGCGGGAATCTCAACCATGTGCGGATGTTCTGCCCTACGCTTTGGGGAAAGGTAGTGCAGCATGGTTCTCAGTCTATGATTATAGAACCAGTAGCCGCACCAGCCGTCTAGCCGTTCAGAGGCAGAGGGTAGGTGGGTAGGGGCCGTCCTAAAGGTGGATGCCAGGCAGGTGGAGGTTAGTCAGGTGGTGCTCCAGCCAGGTTCTATGATTTCCCGATCAGACCAGATGCAGTGGCCTAAGATTCCATGATCACATGTATTATTTCTGTCTACGATTGAGATGCTTCAGTATTATTTGAACCAGGGTCTACCTATTCATATGTGTCCTCTATGTTTATGTGTCCACTCTAGTGGGTGATTCTGTTATTGTAGATCGGTTCTATCGGTCCTACATTGTTACATTCTGTGGTTATGAGACTAGAGCGGATCTTCTACTGCTTGATATGACCTACTTTGAGGTCATATTGGGCATAGGCTGGTTGTCTCCATATCATGCCATCCTTGATTGCCATGCCAAGACTGTTACCTTGGCGATGCTAGAGTTGCCTAGATTGGAGTGGAAGGATTCGTTTGTTAGCACACTTAGTCTAATCATCTCTTTTATGAAAGCTCAACACTTGTTCGAGAAGAGTTATTTGGCTTATCTAGCCTATGTTCAGGATACTACCGCAGAGACTCCGACAATTGATTCCGTACCCGTAGTCCGAGAGTTCTCCGATGTGTTTCCTTCTGATCTTCTAGGCATGCTACCAGATCGTGATATTAATTTATGCGTTGACTTGGATCCAGGCACCCATCCTATATCTATCGCACCGTACTGTATGGCTATGAAAGAGTTAAGGGAGTTGAAGGAACATCTTGAGGAATCAATAGCAAAGGGGTTCGTCAGGCCAAGTGTATCGCCTTGGGGTGCACCAGTGTTATTTGTGAAGAAGAAGTATGGAACTATGCAGATGTACATTGATTACCACTAGTTGAACAATGTTACCATTAAGAAAAAGTATCCGTTGCCGCGTATTGATGATTTGTTTGACTAGTTGCAGGGTGATAGGGTGTTCTCTAAGATCGGCTTGAGATCGGGGTACCATCAATTGATGATTCGGATTTGGATGTTCCGAAGACTGCTTTCCGGACTAGATATGGCCATTATGAGTTCCTAGTGATGTTCTTCGGTTTGACTAACGCCCCAACGACGTTGATGGATTTGATGAACATGGTGTTCAGGCCGTATAGTAATTCGTTTGTCACTGTCTTCACTTATGACATCTTGATCTACTCGCGTAGCATGGAGGAGCACGAGCGGTATTTCAGAGTGGTGCTTCAGACCTTGCGGGAACATAAGCTTTATGCTAAGTTCTCCAAGTGTGAGTTTTTGCTAGATCTTGTAGCATTCTTGGGGCATGTTCTATCAGGCGAGTGTATTAAGATGGACCCCAATAAGATCTAGGCAGTTCAGAGTTGGCCTTGTCCTACCACGATGACTGAGATCAGGAGCTTCTTGGGGTTAGCAGGTTATTATCTCCGGTTCGTGGAGGCCTTCTCATCTATTGCAACACCTTTGACTAGATTGACCCAGAAGGGTGCTCCGTTTCGTTAGTCTGATGATTGTGAGGTGAGCTTTCAGAAGCTCAAGACAACTTTGACTACGACACCAGTTCCAGTGTTGCCTTCCGGTTCAGAGATGTATACTATGTATTTTGACTCTTCACATGTTGGTTTGGGTTGTTTATTGATGCAGGAGGGGCGAGTTATTGCATATGCTTCACGTCAGCTGAAGCCCCATGAGAAGAAGTACCCTGTACACGATATGGAGTTGGCCGCTATTGTGCATGCTCTTAAGATCTCGAGGCATTATATTTAGTCCTATGAGGTTTACACCGACCATCGCAGTTTGCAGCATTTGTTCAAACAGAGGGATCTCAATTTGAGGCAGCGCAGGTGTCTTGAGTTACTAAAGGACTATGATATTACCATCCTTTATCATCCGGGCAAGGCGAATGTAACCGTGGATACCTTGAGCAGAAAGGTGGAGAGTATGGGTAGTTTGGCATTCGTTTCAGCAGAGGAGAGGCCACTAGCTTTGGAATTTGGTCCTTGGCTAACAAACTTGTGAGGTTGGATATTTCAGAGCCCAGCCGAGTTCTTGCATGCGTCGTTGCCCAGACTTCACTATTGAAGCAGACAAAGGCTTGTCATTTTGATTACCTGTACTTGTTGGTTCTTAGAGAGACAGTACTATCGGGCAGGGGCGGCCCGCCGTGTTTTGTGGTATAAAGTCAAACTTTACGAGGGTCCTTAGATTTTTAAAAAAAAAATATTTATTTATTTGAAGTTTATTTTTCTAGCGTTTCTTAGATACAAAGTTATTAATAATTTTTTCTTATAATCAATAACTCCAAATAAGTCTTTCTTAATTGACAATATAGCTAATCTATTTAACCTTTCTTGAGACATTGATGATCTTAGGTGAGATTTTATCAATTTTAATTTTGAAAATTTCTTTCCGCTGAAGCGACGGAAACAAGAGTTATTAACATTATTCAATAAGTAATATAGGCATTGGAAAAATAATCAAATCTTTTTATTTGACTGAGTGTATCAATTAAATAATTCCAAAAATAAATTTAAACCATAAATATCGAATTGATTATTATGCTTCTATCACGACCCAAACCTATGGGCCGTAACGGGCACCCGGTACCTTACTCAACCGAGTACCAACATAACGTATCTTTCGTGTCATAATATCATAGGTAAATGAGCCGGAAAGGCTGTCATGATATAACTAGAATAAACATGAGAGAATACTCGGCATAGAACGACCCAACCTAATATAGAAACTTATACACGTGACATACGGGCCTATAAGGCCAACATGATCATTTGTAAACTCAAAACATAGGCCGACAAGGACATTCAAGTGTCCGTATACATGAAATATGTCTACAAGCCTCTAAGAGTACATAAGTATCATAAAGGTCAAGACAGGGCCTCGCCGTACTAATCAATACACGTCCAAATAATACTGACCAAATAAGCAACTCTGGAGCAAATGGGATGCACCAACACCTTCCGCTGAGCTTATAGCCTACTTGGAGGACTCTCAACATGTCTATCCAGACCTACGGGCATGAAACACAGCTTCCCTACGAAAAAGAGACGTCAATACAAATAAAGTACCGAGTATGTAAAAAATGAACATCAGTCAATGAAAGTCATGCGAGAAACATGGAATAAAAAGACTCGACATGTAAGTCTCAATAGCTCTATGAATCATTTAATATTTAATGCATATTCATATAAATGTCATACCATGCATAGGTATATGTGTACATAACATCATCAAGCCTCCGAGGGAATCCCATCATATCATCTCGGCCACTGTGTGCAAAATCATCAACATATACGAGCTTATCAGGTGGCGGTGCGTATATAACGCCGTAACCTTTTCCCATATTCCATATCCATATATATATATATACACATATATACGCGTATATAACGCCGTCTGGTCATGGGTCAATGTAAATGTATAAGTGAATGCAATGCATGAGAATTACGGCAATAAAATCTTTCGTAACGTCATAAGACCATTATGCCTATGATTAATATCATGAAATAAACTTTATCAACTTACGTATTTTTTGTGACCCATGAACAGATGATAGAATAATAAGACATATAGGGAATCAAGAACATAATCATCTCTAGCATTTCTATAAATAGAGTCATTTATGGAAGTTGTGCATTTTCTCGTTTCGTTTGTGTCGTATGGATCATGCCAAAAAGAAAGAAGGGATAGCCTTAACATACCTGAACCGATTCTATTGACAGTCCCTTTAACACACGTCTTTTGCGAAAAACATGTAACAGAGGATCGAGGTAGAAAAAGATCTGTATGATATTCTTGCGAAAGATTGCACCGCACACCTTTGGAATCGGAAATCTCACGCTTTATCGTATCATAAAGTTTCAAACAAATTGTTTGAACTCCATCCATAAGCTTAGCATCACCAAACAAATTTCCATCCATAAGCTTTAGCAAGCTTAGCATCACCTTAATGAGACGAGGGATCTCTTAAATTTGTTGGGTTTTGTGGGCCCCACTTTAGGATGCTTAAGCTTTGGCCTAAAGTCCCCGAATATGCCACCATTTTAATGATTAATGGGTCATTGCTTTGGCTGCCACGTTGGGGGCTTTGTGCTAACCTACTAATTATCCACAATTCTCTAATTACATGGTTAATCTCCCATTAAACCATTAATTAACTAATTACCCACATAATTAGGAATTATCTCAAATTACTTAAAATACTACTCATTTTTAACACACTTTATACATCATACTATCATGGTCATATGATACCTTGTATATGGCACTAGTCAATAAATACTGGGTATTATAGCTCGGATAGTATTTTAATCCCAAATTCAAACTTCGACGAAATTCATTTTCTTCGATTTACTTACCCTCTCACCTTCACAAATTTACGCATCACTTTTTTTGAATAGCATAATGCTTATAATCTCACAATAATCTCATTCCCGAACTTAAGTCGAATAACTTACGACGAAACTTTGACATACCAAAATGCGGGATGTAACATCTCATTTTCGATCTTCCATCAATTTTTATGGTGTAATTTAACCTATGAAAACATGGGGTGTAACATCATCCCCCCCCCCCCCCCCC
>ML341040.1:0-94869 GCA_005239505.1 Nicotiana paniculata | reverse complement strand
CTCGAATGTTGACTGATGCACTTATCATTATCATAACCTATAGCTCTTGCGAATACTTTAGTACTTTCCTTGCCATCTAGGCAACTGTTCTGTGAATAAATCCAGTGGCCAGGGCGTTCCCCCCTTTAGGCCTCTTTCTCGCACCATGCCTTGTGGTCAGAATCCTTCAAATCTCGTAATTGTTGCTACCCTCTGTCATTACGACTCTGACCTTGTAAGTGCGCCTATGCGACTCTTCTCTCATTTTTCCTCCGGGTTTTAGCCAATCAATAGGCCTCACTTTGTAATCATATACAGATCTTGATAAGATGGGTATACTGAAGTTCTTCGCTCGGTACTTTGCTGAACTTACAAACGTTGTTATACCTTATTTCATAGATCTGCTTATCCACCCGTATGACTTTACTGCCATAACTGTTACTTTGATTTATCATTACTGAGATCTGCTATCAAACTCCAGGTTACTCTCGTTGCTTATCCTATATGCATAAATCTAAGTCCTTTAACTCTTCTTCATTACTGTTTATATTAAGAATGATTGTCTAATCTCGTCTCATACTTTGTAACTTTTATCCATCCATTGTTGGTTCACCTTGATATCAATAACTTGATCTCTTATGTAACACTGCCTCTAGGACTAACGTCTCATCAGGGAACATCTGAAATGATTAGACTGATCCACCTGGGGGCGATACTATGTTTCCATACCGTATTTCATAGCATCCCAACGTGATTCATCATATGGGGGTTATCCTAATCCCCTACAACTCATGAAATCCCCCTTTTTTCTTTAAATCATAACTCAATCGAAGGTCCAAACATCATCCTTTATTTATCACACTTACACCCTCATTCTACTACCAGGGCAACATTCCATCTCTTCTAAATGCTATTAGTCTTAGACTCCTTTAAGTTCTTTCAGGATATACTGATCTCTGTATAACTTAGAGAAACCATCATCTCTTCTTATTTTCATGGGCTTAATCCTGATGACTTATCCATTCTCGTCACCTTCTCACTCGCCCTATCTTATCCTTAATTCATTCAGGCTATACAGAGCTTTGTATAACTTAGAGAAAGCATCTGCTCTTCTTGTTTTCATGGGCTTAATCCTGATGACTTATCCATTCTCGTCACCTTCTCACTCGCCCTTTCTTATCCTTACTCTTGTATTCCTGAAACCTTATGGCTTTACCATATTTTAGCTTGCGACCTACACATATCTATTTATATTACTCGCAACCTTTCAACTTGCTTGCATCATAGATTTCCTTATGTCATTCTAGAACATCAAGCGTGACATCATATCATCTCTAACTCTTTTTTTACTCTTTTAATCAAGATTCTCGATACCTAGAAACCATAGGCTGGAAGACATGCCACTGACGATGCCGCTATCGTTCCTGGATATTAAATCCCCGCACTTTTAGCCTTCTATCCGAAGTAAGGACTATTCACCACCTTCTGCATCTAAGTATCTCGTACATTGTTCACCTTTACCTTAAAATCTCGCACTAAATCTTCTATTTTTTGCATGACGTCCCTTCCACATAGGTATAATTCACATCCAAAACTTGAAACTCTTATTATAACACTTGCACCTTTGGTGCATACACAATCCAGTGGGAACTTCACGACTGAGTTCATATAAGGCTGGTACTTTACTTACTGGCTCTATCGTAGGGCCGTTATAGAATATGATTGTTGTACTATCCCTCTTGTACTTCTGATATTAAGAGTTATTCTGCAATGTTCCCAATCATGATGTCTATAATTTTCTGGGTCCAATAATCAGACTCCTGATTTACTTGGTTGATGTAACTCTTTAGTTTCCTCTTCCTTCTGATCAGCCTTTGTGTAGGCTTAAGCTATCTTTCAATCTGCGGCTTCATGGTATTAGTTATTACTTTATCATTTCATGGGCGCTATGGAATATCCATGATACCATCATCTAACAATTCAATTCTTTGTCTATGACCTGAACTCGATTCTTTCTTTTAACTTATACCAGAGTCTTATATGGCTGTATGATTGTCAACTAACTCTGGATCATTCATCGAATAATTCCTTTCGTTCCTTCTCAGCTTTCTTTAAACATAAGCAATTACTTTCTCTGGTGTTTCTGCCTCCTTGTTCCATGACTACTTAGCTTATCTTAGTTCCCATGTATGCCGGAAGTTTCATGCAACTCATATGATCTTGAATATTACTTTTGATTTTTACTTCCCGTTCATTAGCCATGATAGGTGCCACTTTCTTATGGAGTGCATACTATGTTGTTGTGATACTGTTGTTACGAGACCATTTCCTCTTTCGGTTACTGTGATTAGGTTGAATCCTTCTTCCTTATTTCCTCAGTTAGTCTTTCACTGTAGTACTTAGGGAGGACCCTCTTACTCTTGTAAAGTTGCGAGCTTTATACATCGGATACTCGATGGAATTTTTGATGGCCTTCCTCACATTTACATATCTGTAGTTACTTACCTCCACGCCCTGGTGCTTGTAGGGTTGCTTTTGAACTAGTATTTTCACAGTCTTCCCAGTGACACTCTTTTTTATATCCGTAACACTCATACGATACCTTTAACTACCCCAACTCCTATCTGAATATTTCTCAAGTATTGCAATGTCATATCTGCGAGGCTGAAGGGTTTTACTATGTTTTTCTTGCATGATCTGTTGATTTGTCTGTGTCCTCTTGTCTAGCCATTAACTAGGATCTTCCTGAATCAACTACTAACTATTCCTTGGCCCATTCTCATGTCAATATTCCGCGTAATCTTTCTTGGGTTACTTCATTTTTCTTAACTTACCTCTCGCACTCTGGCTCCTTATTTATCAATAACATCCCGGGCAGAAACCGTTACTTACTTTACTTGACATCGTGCTTGCATAATATTCTTGAATCGTAGTATATCTGCAGGATTCGGATAAGTGTAATCTCATTCCTTTCTCATTTTTATTGCATTCTTCCCTTACCGTTCCATAGTTACTAGAACCACTTAATTCCGACTTATTAATGCCACATCACTCCACATTTCCCCCTTTAGGGGAACACTAAGATTTAGTGTTACGACGAGCTACCTATAGATGTTTTAACTCTTCCTCTTAGGCGTCTTTTCACATCATCGATGATCCTTACTTGCCTTGCGGTAATCCTTCTGGACCAAGGATAACAAATTTCCTTACTCGCGAGGGTGACACTTAGTGTAACTGGAACATACAGTCCTTTAAGTTTAAATTTGCTCACATTGCTTGCTTTAAGGAAGTGTCTTCCTGAATGACCATTCTCTGAATTTCTCATGAATCTTCTTCTGTTGTCCATTCTATTATAACCGGAATGCAATCTCAAATTCTCATGATGCGGACCATTATGAAATCACTCAGTCCCTAATTCTTGTTTAGTTTATCTTGTTCACCAGTTCGTACTGATTTCTATTACTCTGGGGTCTAACTTTTCATTTCCCAAATCACGTTAGAGTCACGACCTTATTTCTCGAAATGAGGATATGACTTTATGGCCTATACTTCTTTGTTGTTCAATTCCTGTCACCTCTCGTGTTTTTAATCATAATGGTTCATTAACTCTCTTCTTATTTCCCTGCTAACATTTCTGTTTATCACTTTATTCTGAGAACTTCAGCAAGATATTATTTTTCTTTTAGCTCCCCTTGCTCCATCCACTGGCTCTTCGGGTTTCCTAACATTCTTTCTCTAGTAGGGACATGAGCCACACTAAGGTAATATTTATCCTTTCCAGGATTCCAGTTCCTGTCTTTGTAGTACTCATATCTAGCTGTACTATTTTAGAGTGCACCATCTGTGTGTCTCACAAGGAGATCTATTAGCACATTTGCACCGTCCTTCGGAAATGTCAACTAATGCAAACAATCCATCCACCATTTTAGGTCACTCTAACCCCAGTTGGATCCTGAAAACCGTCCTTCTATTATACTACTTTTGTAAGGCTCATAGGGGATAAATGAGATGGGTGTGGCCAATTGTACATACCTCTGTTATTGTTGAAGATAACTCAAAAGGCTTATATTCCTTTGCCTGAATTATAAATACTGATAATCTTTATTAACTGGGTGCCTCGTACCCTTCTTCATCTTGCTTCTTTTACTTGTTGAAACTTGTATTTATCTTCTGAATCTCTCATTGCCTTTCACCATAGGGGTGGATATATTCTTGCCTTAAGGCTCCTTATCAAGAGGCTTACACTTCTAAGTACACACATGATCTACTGAAGACCTTACATTCACTCATCATAAGCATGATGCAAAATGGAGTTCCTCTGACGTAACTCTTCCACAACTGTATCTCTTATCACCCGTCTTTCTGGATGTAGGTATCGTAGTATTATGAATAAGATAGAATTTAGGAAATTGAGTTCTTATAACTGAGCTCTACCACAAGATCTAGAGTAAAAAGGAAGAATGACAGTCCTAAATGCCCTGTAGTCTCTTGCTTATCAATGTGGTACACAACACACCCATAAGACGTATGGGGAATCAAGAACATAAGCATCTCTAGCATTTCTATGAATAGAGTCATTTATGAAAGTTGTGCACTTGCTAGTTTCTTTTGTGTTGTATGGATCATGCCAAAAAGAATGAAGGGATAGCCTTAACATACCTGAACCAATTATCTTGACAATCTTTCTGACACACGTCTTTTGCAAAAAAACATGTAACGGTGGATCGAGGTAGGAAAAAAGTCATATGATATTCTTGAGAAACATGGCACCGTACTCCCTTAGAATTGCAAATCGCACGCTTTATCGTATCATGAAGTTTTAAACAAATTGTTTGAACTCCATCCATAATTTTAGAATGCTTAGCATCACCTTAAACATCGATGATAAGCTTTAGCAAGCTTAGAATCACCTTAAAGAGATAAGGAATCTCTTAAATTTGTTGGTTTTTGTGGGGTCCACTTTAGGATGATTAAGCTTTGGTCTACGGCCCCTAATATCACGACCCAAAATCCCAAAGGGCCGTGATGGCGCTGAACATCATTGTCAGGCAAGCCAAATTATTAATTAGTCGAAATAAATTCCTGTTTATCATTATGAAAATCATTTCCTTTCACTTTATTACATATAAACTAAATAAAATCTGTCGAATAAAACAGTGATTTAAATATTACAATTTTGCAAACATATCCCAACAAATCCCAAAACCCGGTGTCACAAGTACATGAGCAATTTCTAAGAATTTATACAATCATCACAAAGCCTGTCCGGAATACAAATTGGACAAGGAAATTTACAATAAAAATAAATACAGTACGAGGGAGACTCTGTCAGCTACGGATCACCTCCGGATGATGCAGCTCGCCTAAGTCTCCGAATTCTCCACATTTCTATGAAAGTACCCGTGCAATAAAATGCACAGCAAGTGTAGCATGAGTACAAAAATAATGTGTGCTCAGTAAGTCGCCCGCCTAACATCAGAGAGGTAGTAACGAGAGATCAAATTAGACACTCACTAAGGGCCAGCAAATTATTTAACAATATAAGATGAACACAATAGGCATGTGAAGGTAAACAACATATATAAGGCACTGAAACCCAAGTAAATACTGGAAATAAACAACCAGTTACCACTTTCTCATTATTATTCAAAATATCTTAAAAAAACAGTTTCCTCTTTGTTTTCCCCTAAATATCATAAATGCACAATTTCTTCATTATTTTCCCCCAAATATCTTATCACTTCAAAAATCATGAAAAACATTTAACAATTTAGCATGCGCATACGGGATAAGGACAACCAGCCTGAGCCGTCATAATAATCAACTCTGTGCACTGCCGAGGATCGAATGACCAGTACCTAAAGTGCACCTCTCAAAATAATACTCATGTCTATGCACAGCCGAGGATCGAACGGCCTGTACCAAAAGTGCATCTCTCAATATAATAATCCTCTCTGTGGACTGCCGAGGATCGACCAGCCCGTCCCATAAGTGCACCTCTCAATATAATAATCATGTCTATGCACTGCCAAGGATCGAACGGCCCGTACCAAAAGTGCATTTTAAATCCGCCGTGGCGTACGGCCCGCTCCCATGAGAGTAGGGGAAATAACACTCCGCTCGTGGAATGTAAATTCCGAAGCGGTCACATGCAGACATGCACAATCAACAATTCACCCCGAATACGTCGGGAACACAAATACTCAAGTAAATGACTGATTTCTCTTTTGAAAAACCACAAATAGTATTTCAATCCCTTTTTCGAAATTCGCTTGCCGAGTTTATATAACGCTTAATAACACAACCCTATTCAGAAGTATAATTGCGCGCGAAGGAAATAAATTCTCTTTTTAGATGATTTAGAAAATAAACTCTAATTCTTCCTTAGTCATTAAATTATTATTTCAATTATATTAGCCGGCTAATATCACAGACAAGACCACATGTACAACAGGTAAGGCATGCTAGTGGGTCTGAGGCTACCCGGACATGGCATAGAAGTAGCTACGCACGGACTCCCGTCACCTCGTGCGTACGTAGCCCCCGAAGATATTAGCATATACTTAATTAGTTCACCTAGGGGGACATATCCCCCTCACAAAGCTAGAAAGGAGACTTACCTCGCTCCGAAATTCCAATACCGGCTTCCAACCCTTTCGACGACTCCAACGGACGCACAACGCTCCGAAACTAACACATAACGGCAAGCAATGAAAATTCATCCTAATGCTCATAACAAATTTAAGTTGTATACTTTCCCAACCCCGCTCCGAGAAATGACCAAAATTCCCTCGAGCCCACGTGCCCGGAAATCCGAAATTCTCGAAGATATATTCTACTCATAGCCTTACTAACTCCACTATACCATTTGCTCAAATATTCATGCTCAATTCGTGGCTAAATTCCAAATTTTCATTTTCTAGGTTTCTTCAATAATTTCCCAAATTCCTACCAATTTCCATGCCTATCCATGCCTATAATCTTGTATTTAACTTAAAAGCATGACGGAGTTACTTAACTTGACAGTGCATGAAGGAATCCTCTCTTTGAAGCCTCTCAAAATCGCATAAGCCCATGAAGAAATGAAGACAAATGAACCCAAATCCTTGTTTCATAACATTCTGCCTAGGACGATTTCCGCACCTGCGGTCCTACCTCCGCACCTGCGCTCCCGCAGGTGCGACCAATCTCCCGCACCAGCGGCTTCCTCAACTCCAACCCAAAATTGCACCTGTGCCCCATTGTCCGCACCTGCGGCTTCGCAGGTGCGAAAATTCCATCGCACCTGCGAGCCCAGCCAAGCCTGCCCACTCTCGCACCTGTGGTGACAAAGCCGCACCTGCGGCCAAATCCTCGCAGGTGCGGATCGCACCAGATGACAACAATCTTCAGCTTTCTTCAACTTCAAATATTGATCCGTTAACCACCCGGAATCCACCCGAGGCCCCCGGGACCCTATCCAATTATACCAACCTGTTCCAAAACATAGTGCGGAGTTGCCCGTGGCCTCAAAACACGTCAAACATCATCGAAACCTCGAATCGCACCCAAATCCCAACTTTATGAACTTAGAAATTTCTAACTTCTACACCCGATGCCGACCTGTCAAATCACGTCCGATTGACCTCAAATTTTGCGCACAAGTCATATTCAACATTACGGACATGCTCCAACTTTCGGAATCACATTCCGACCTCGATATCAAAACTTCCACTTCCGGTCGGATTTCTCAAAAACCTTCAAATTCTTATCTTTAGCCAAATGACTTCTAAATGACCTACGGACATCCAAATTCACTTCTGATCGCGCTCCCAAATCCAGAATCACCACACAAACCTATTCCCAGACTCGGAATCCCAAACGGACATCAACAACACTGAAATGCACTTCAATCCCAAATCTATGAAAATCTTCTCAAATGCTGACTTCCACAATATGCATCGAAACGCTCCCGGGTTATCCAAAACCCGATACGGACATACGCCCAAGTCCAAAATCATCATACGAACCTGCTGAAACCTTGAAATCCTGATACGAAGATCGTTTACTCAAAATTCCAATCTTAGTTGATTTCTCCAACTTAAGGCTTCTGAAATGAGAATTTTCTTTCCAAATAAATTCTAAACTTCCTGAAATTCAATTCCGACCATGCCCTCGGGTCATTATACCTGAAACGAAGCTGCTCATGGCCGCAAACTGGTGAATGACGCGCTAGAGCTCAAAACGACCGGTCGGGTCGTTACATTCTCCCCCACTTAAACCGACATTTGTCCTCGAACGTGCTAAGAACTGCTCTGTAGTTACCTAAAATCACTGTTTAACCTTTCGAGCACATGCCCGTGCTACCACCACCCAGTTGAGTACATTAGCTTGATCAAATCTGAAGATTTCTTCTTTTATCCACATAATAAGCTCAGAATTTATTCAAACACCTAAAATTTCTCTGCCAAGCCTAGTTCCAACATATAAACACCGTATCGACTACCACACAACATACCAGAACATGACTGCATACCTTTGCTGAATTAGCACCATGCACCGCATAACACATCATCTGACCACAACGATATCTCCTGAACCTAAATAGCCAAAATTCCACGAATCTAATGCTCCCAATGCACTTCATGAAATATATACATACATCCTGCTATATTGCTGACGATACCACCACAACGGAGGAGATGTGCCGAAATTCATACCCAACTGCAGAGTTAACAGATCATTGAATACCTCATCTTGACTAGAACCATCACTTCACTATGAACCTGAATAATGGTATTTGTTCTTTAATATACACTTCACATACCCTTATCGCACTGATCACTGATCCGATAGTCCCGTCTCACCCAGTATGAACTGCTCATACAACAGATCACCCCAACCATGACCAACAACCTCACATGATATCATATTGCCAATAGACCTTGACTCGAACATGATAAATAAGAAATGACTCAGGAAGGGACTATTCAACTCACGCAACTAATATGAACCTTTCTCAGAAATTAGGAAATAAAACACAAGAAAAATAAATACATATTAACCCTTCTCATCATCACACTGTTGCAGCGTGCAACCCGATCCAAATAACATACCCGTGGCGGCGTGCCACCCGATCCCATCATAAACTCACATAAGGAAATATACACGGAACTGAATCGCTCACCATTACACAAATTACTGAGTATCGATCATAAGCACGCTAAGTGCATAATGCCATCCTGGGGAGACTGATAAAGGCATATGCTCACAAAACTCAAGCACAACTGAGGTGCGATATATATATATACACTCTGGATCTCAAGAGCTATCCTGCTCACATAACATCCCCACTACGCGGGACCTCAACACATAGGAAATTATCCAGTCGTTTCACAACTCACACGGCACAGTCATAATAACACACGAATTTGACGAAGACGGAACAACATCCGATGTTCTAATACCTTCCCATGAAAAGGGCTCTACTGAAATGAACATGCTTGGCTCATACGGAGCCCATAATTATATTTAAATCCATCCACAAACATCGAGTCTACCTTGCTCGCACCAACTACGCTAATAGCTTTTGCCTGGGTCCATATTAACCCACTTTCTCTCATAATGCATGAGAACAACCATCATCATCGGGAAAAACACCCCATAATCCATAATCAACTGAACCGAACGCCCTCCAGGCATAACTTCTCGAATACACAACATTGCACTTCTATAGACTCAGTCAAATCTTCAATCCATCAAGTGACTACATGTCACACTTACACAATCTTTTCGCGGTCACGCTCCCACGACCTTCCACGAGGTAACAAGTTTGCACATCCATCATTGGACATACTACGCTGTAAGACAAATCAAGAACCCATAACCAGGGTAGAGGGCCTCTTCCACCGAATATCAATCTCAGGCGACACTGAAGATAACACCAGCTTACTCTGAACTTTCAAATCTCTTTTTCTTGCTCTTCCGAGCTCATGACATCCTTATTAATACCGTACCGCAAATCTCGATTCTTACTCCCAGTTACGTACTGCTTACCGCACCTAACATGCCAATATGAGGTAATGCAAGAATTCCATAATAACTTATGAACCACCAATAGGGTGAACACTTCATCACATAGAAACCTTTTACTTAACTCAATTCAAGAGAACCATCACAACACACGAGTGAATTCCCACAATCACCCAACATGCAATTCCTTAAGTAGTAGTCTATTCCACCATAACCTTTCCGGGATCCGCCTACACCTGACAGGCCATAGCACTCAAGTCCTCCCCCATGAAATCCGTTACGGCGGCTGACAAGCCTCGCACACACCGGCACAAATCACCTGCGTAGCTTAATCACATCAAAGGAACTGATAACTGCCAAAAATGTGCCATTTCAACCATGGTTAATTTATCTATATTCTTTTAATCATCTTCATTCGCTTCAGGAATAATAGCAACTTCCTTCAACTCATAGCAACTCAATCCTCACTCATCCTGAGTGACCTTGATTCCCAAGACTATTCTGCCTAAATCCCGCAGCCCATCTCATACCCTCTTGATAACCTTTCTACAATCCGAAGTTTATTTCTCTCACTCCTCCAATACTATCCTGCATGCTGAAACATATCATAGAACATTCCAACCATCCTTTTTTTTCCTCAGAAATGGCTCTGCAAAAGCTCGATTCTCGATCATACTGCTTCCTGAAACCCTTAAACGCCGCATTCTTAACTTTTGAACACACTGGGACTGCTATTGAGAGTCACCGACTCTGACTGGCCCCGAATACAATCAACTCCAAGGCTCTCCTAGCACAGGAACACCCTTTTCAATGAAACACGTGACTGAATCACTATCCTTACAAATCGCCCATGCCTTGAGCATAAATTCTGAATCCTCCAAAGCCTAACCCTGATCCGACAGGGCCGAGTCTTTCACACATTCCTCAAGTTCCACGCACAATCGCCCTCTTACTCCTTTCCCTTAGCTGAGATAACTTGCCAACACGCCGACAATCTGCGACCCTATGAGAAGACAACCCTACGACCCAACTGCAGATGTTGGGACTCCCCCACTTAGCCTGAAGCTACTCCTTGCGCCACTCTAGACCCTGCCAAGATCCTTTCTCCTTTGCTAGCACGATCTTGCTCAACCAATCCGTCCAATTATTCCAAACCTTCTTGCTAGCACTCCCTAAATACTCAAGTTCTCTAGCATCACTCACACATTCCACCTCCTACCAAATAGCCACTAGAACCCCTCACCGAGACCTGCCAACCCCGCCATCGCTAACCTATTCACAGAAGATAGCCCACCTGTGGAAATCACTCGCCGACACCTTCCAACGACGCTGAAATGCTCTCTTTCTGCGACTTCAATACCCCATCCTACGCCCTGCTTCATTTACCAACTTACTAGTTCGTCCGCTCCTCATGGACATCCATTATATGCACGACAACATCTTCAAATTCCAAGCTATGTTACCGTTCCCCCACTTTGCGACTGATCGACTTTCGCTTCTTACACCTGGCCTCCTAGAAATGGAACCACCGCCTAGCCTTAATTCAATGACATTCTCTGTAGCTCTCAAACCAGCAGATCACCACGACCTCAAGATCTTCGAAGATCATNCATTACTCCTCCTCAATACACTGACCCCACACAACTGAAGAAACCATAGCACCGACAAACTTAACACATTCCATTCGATCAATGACGACGACTTCACGTCTCAGGTGAATGCCCCACATCACTTGAAGACACCAAGTCTTACTACTTTATCAACCCCAACCAGACCTTTCATAATCCAACTTCCTCCCCTATGCCGGGACTAAAATACCGAAATCTCGAAATCACACTCTGAGAAGAACTCGCTTTAAACCATTCATCATTCTCAACATACGGGCAAGCATTATATCATCACATCGACAACACACAATAACCAATCGCAAACATCATCACTGCCTGAGCATAGCCTTAACGCTCTCAGAAACACAGCTAGTAAGCTGAAACAACATATTATTGTTTTACAGGGCCACAACAACAGCCCCAACCAATTACACATGGAAACATATCGAATTACATTTGTAGCACCATTTCAATTCCTCAAATTCCTGATTCATAGAAAGTGCTTCGCGGCGCATAAGATTGAGTAAGAATAAACTTAGGCATAAGCCTCAAGGGAATCGAATCGCACGATGAAGAATCAAGAAGGAAAGTACTCCTAACAGCCCTCTAGCCTCTCGAAGATAAGTACAGACGTCTCCGTACCGATCCGCAAGACTCTACTAGACTTGCTCATGACTCGTGAGACCTACGAGAACCTAGCGTTCTGATACCATGTTGTCACGACCCAAAATCCCAAAGGTATGTGATGGCGCCGGACATCATTGTAAGGCAAGCCAAATTATTAATTAGTCGAAATAAATTCCTGTTTATCATTTATGAAAATAATTTCCTTTCACTTTATTACATATTAACTAAATAAAATCTGTCGAACAAAACAGTGATTTAAATATTACAATTTAGCAAACATATCCCAACACATCCCAGAACCCGGTGTCACAAGTATATGAGCAATTTCTAAGAATTTATACAATCATCACAAAGCCTGTCGGAAATACAAATTGGACAAGGAAATTTACAATAAAAATATATACAATACGAGGGAGACTCTGTCAGCTACGGATCGCCTCCGAATGATGCAGCTCGCCTAAGTCTCCGAATCCTCCACATTGCTATGAAAGTACCTGTGCAATAAGATGCACAGAAAGTGTAACATGAGTACAAAAACAACGTGTACTCAGTAAGTCGCCCGCGTAACCTCAGAGAGGCAGTGACGAGAGGTCAAATTAGACACTCACTAAGGGCCAGAACATTATTTAATAGCATAAGATGAACACAATAGGAATGTGAAGGTAGTAAAACAACATATATGTAAGGCACTGAAACCCAAGTAAATACAGGAAATAAACAACCAGTTACCACTTTCTCATTATTTTCCAACATATCTTAAATAAACAATTTCCTCTCTGTTTTCCCCTAAATATCATAAATCCACAATTTCTTCTTTATTTTCCCCCAAATATCTTATCAATTCAAAAATCATGAAAAACATTTAACAATTTAGCATGCGCATACGGGATAAGGACAACCGGCCTGAGCCGTCATAATAATCAACTCTGTGCACTGCAGAGGATCGAACGACCCATACCAAAGGTGCAGCTCTCAATACAATACTCATGTATATGCACTGCCGAGGATCGAACGGCCCGTACCAAAAGTACATCTCTCAATATAATAATCCTCTTTGTGCACTGCCGAGGATCGAACGGCCCGTCCCATAAGTGCACCTCTCAATATACTAATCATGTATATGCACTGCTGAGGATCGAACGACCCGTACCAAAAGTGCATTTTAAATCCGCCGTGGCGTACAGCCCGCTCCCATGAGAGTAGGGGAAATAACACTCCGCTTGCGGAATGTAAATTGTGAAGCGATCACATGCAGACATGCACAATCAACAATCCAACCCGAATACGTCGGGAACACAAATACTCAAGTAAATGACCGATTTTTCTTTTGAAAAACGACAAATAGTATTTAAATCCGTTTTTTAAAATTTGCTTGCCGAGTTAATATAACGTTTAATAACACAACCCTATTCGGAAGTACAATTGCTCGCGAAGGAAATAAATTCTCTTTTTAGATTATTTAGAAAATAAACTCTAATTCTTCCTTAGTCTTTGAATTAAAATTTAGATTATATTAGTAGTCTAATATCACAGACAAGACCACAGGTACAATTGGTAAGGCATGCTAGTGGATCCTAGGCTACCCGGACATGGCATAATAGTAGCTACGCATGGACTCCCGTCACCTCGTGCGTACGTAGCCACTGAAGATAATAGCATATACTTAATTATTTCACCTAGAGGGACATATCCCCTTCACAAAGTTAGAAAGGAGACTTACCTCGCTCCGAAATTCCAATACCGGCTTCCAAGCCCTTACGACGACTCCAATGGACGCACAACGCTCCGAAACTACCACATAATGGCAATCAATGAAAATTCATCCTAATACTCATAACAAATTCAAATTATATACTTTCCCAACCCCGCTTCGAGAAATGACCAAAATTCCCTTGGGTCCATGTGCCCGAAAATCCGAAATTCTCGAAGATATACTCTACCCATAGCCTTACTAACTCAAATATACCATTTACTCAAATATTCTGGCTCAATTCGTGGCTAAATTCCAAATTTACATTTTCTAGGTTTCTTCAATACTTTCCCAAATTCCTACCAATCTCCATGCCTAATCCATGCATATAATCTTGTATTTAACTTAAAAGCATAAAGGAGTTACTTACCTTGACATTGCATGAAGGAATCCTCTCTTTGAAGCCTCCCAAAATCGCCTAGGCCCATGAAGAAATGAAGACAAATGAACCCAAATCCTTGTTTTCAAACATTCTGCCCAGGAAGATTTCCGCACCTGCGGTCCTATATCCGCACCTGCGCTCCCGTAGGTGCGACCAATGTCCCGCACATGCGGCTTCCCCAACTCCAGCATAAAATTGCACCTGCGCCCCATTGTCCGCACCTGTGGCTTCGCAGATGTGGAAATTCCATCGCATCTGCGATCCCAGCCAAGCCTGCCCACTCTCGTACCTGCGGCCAAATCCTCGCAGGTGCGGATCATACCAGATGACAGCAATCTTCAGCTTTCTTCAACTTCAAATATTGATCCGTTAACCACCCGAATCCACCCGAGGCCCCCGGGATCCCGTCCAATTATACAAACCTATTTCAAAGGATAATGCGGACTTGATCGAGGCCTCAAATCACGTTAAACAGCATCGAAACCTCAAATCACACCCAAATCCCAACTGTATGAACTTAGAAATTTCTAACTACTACACCCGATGCCGAAACCTATCAAATCACGTCCGATTGACCTCAATTTTTGTGCACAAGTCATATTCAACATTACGGACCTTCTCCAACTTCCGGAATCGCATTCCGACCTCGATATCAAAACTTCCATTTCCGGTCGGATTTCTCAAAAACCTTCAAATTTCTATCTTCAGCCAAATGAGTTCAAAATGACCTACGGACATCCAAATTCACTTCTTATCGCTCTACCAACTCCAGAATCACCACACAGACCTATTCCTATACCCGGAATCCCAAACGGACATCAACAAAACTGAAATGCACTTCAAGCCCAAATCTATGAAATTCTTCTAAAATGCTGACTTCCACAATATGCATCGAAACGCTCCCGAGTTATCCAAAACCCGATACGGACATACGCCCAAGTCTGAAATCATCATACGAACCTGCTGGAACCTTCAAAACCTGATTCGGAGATCGTTTACTCAAAATTCTAATCTTAGTTGATTTCTCTAACTTAAGGCTTCTGAAATGAGAATTTTCTTTCCAAATAAATTCTAAACTTCCTGAAATTCAATTCCGACCATGGCTTCGGGTCATAATACCTGAAACGAAACTGCTCACGGCCTCAAACCGCTGAACGAAGCGCTAGATCTCAAAACGGCCGATCGGGTCGTTACACCTAATATGCCACCTATTTTAATGACTAATGAGTCATTGGTTGGGATGCCACGTTAGGGGATTTGTGCCCACCTACTAATTATCCCCAATTCTCTAATTACATGTTTAATCTCCCATTAAACTAATAATTAACCAATTACCCACATAATTAAGAATTATCTCAAATTACTTAAAATACTACTCATTTTTAACACACTTTATACAACATACTATCATGGTCATGTGGTACCTTGTATATGGAACTAGTCCATAATTACTGGACATTATAGCTCGAACCGTATTTTATTTCAAAATGTCAAAATTCAACGAAATTCATTTTCTTCGATTTGCTTACCCTCTCACCTTCACGAATTTACTCTTCACCAACATTGAAATAGCATAATGATTATAATCTCATTCCCGAACTTACATCGATTAAGTTATGACGAAACTTTAACATACGAAAATGCGGGATGTAACATCTCATTTCCGAGCTTCCATCAATTTATTTATGATTTACTTTCACGTACAAAAACATGGGGTGTAACAGCTTTAAGGAACATTCAATATTACGACAATATTTTTTCAAATTTCTATCATCTAGTGATCTTAATTTTTACCGCTAAATAGAAAACCAAAATATTTTCATATGCTTCGAATTATTCAAATCTATTTTGAACTAAAAATGTCGTATCTATTATATATAAAGTAATCAACTCCAAAGGACTCTTTGAAAGATTTTGATAATTAAATTGTTACTTCCTATATATCATACGTTTTTTATGAAATTCGAGTTTGATATTCTTTTCGAGTGTAATTTTCTTGGAAGAAACCAAAGTAGTTGCATATCCTTCTTCTCTATACTTGTAAAATAAATAAATCAATCTTTTTCACTTCACAGAACCTTTTTTAAAACTTATACATAGCCTACTAGGTGCAACAAAAATGTAGCCCCCATAAATGTGGGGCCTAAAACAGTTGCTTTACTTGCTTTATGGAAGGGTCGCCTCTGCTATAGGGTGGTACCAAGGAGGTTATTATTGGCGAGGATGGTGTTCTACGACTCTAGAGTCGTCTATGTGTTCCTAATGTTGATGGGCTGAGGGAAGGATTCTAGAGGAGGCATACAGTTCTCGGTATTTTATCCATCCAGGTGCTAGAAGATGTATCGCGACCTGAGGCAGCATTATTTGTGGCTACGGATTAAGAAGGACATAGTAGAGTATGTCGGGAGTTGTCTAAATTGCGAGCATGTTACGTATGAGCATCAGAGGCCATGTGGCCTACTATAGAAGATGACTATACTTGAGTGGAAATGGGAGCGCATTACTATGGACTTTGTAGTTGGGTTACCGCGGACCTTGCCGAAGTTTTATGCAGTTTGGGTCATTATATATAGGTTGACAAAGTCGGCACACTTCATTCCTGTTGTGACTACGTATACTTCAGAGAGGTTGGCCCAGATTTATGTTCATGAGATAGTTCGGTTGCAGGGTGTGCCTGTTTCCATCATATCAGATAGAGACCCTCAGTTTACTTCGCATTTCTGGAGAGCAGTACGGAGTGAGTTAGGGACCCGGGTAGAGCTCAACATAACCTTTCATCCGCAGACTGACGGGCAGTCGAAGCGGACAGTTCAAATATTGGAGGACACGCTCAGAGCATGTGTGATTGACTTTGGAGGGCAGTGGGATCGATTCTTGCCTTTGACCGACTTTGTACAAAAAACGTTACCAGTATAGCATCGAGATGGATCCATTTGAGGCTTTATATGGTCGGCAATGTCATTCACCCATCGGATGGTTTGAGTATGGTGGGGATAAGTTATATGGTACTGATTAGCTGAAGGATGCCTGGGAAAAGGTAAAGTTGTTTCAGGTGCGACTTCGCAACAGTCAAGATAGAAGAGTTACACAGATCAGAAGGCGCGTGATTTATTGTTTATGGTAGGCGAGAAGGTTCTCTTGAAATTGTCACCCATGAAAGGGATCATGAGGTTTGGGAAGAAGGGAAAGTTGAGCCCAAGGTTTATAGGTCCATTTGAGTTGTTGAGACGAGTTGGGAGGTTGCTTATGAGCTTGCCTTGCCGCCCAATCTATCGGGAGTTCATCCGATTGTCCACGTGTCTATACTCCGGAGGTATCATGCCAATAGGTCACATATGTTAGACTTTAGCACGGTTCATCTAGATGAGAGCTTGGGTTATGAACAAGAGCCAATTTCCAATGTTGATAGGCAGGTTCGTCAGTTGAGGTCCAAGAAGATTTATGCAGTAAAACTTTATTGGAGGGCCCAACCAATCAAGGAGGCGACTTGAGAGGCCAAGGAGGACAAGGGGATCAGATATCCACACTAATTCAGCACTCCAGGTATGATTCTAGACCCGTTCGAGGACGACGTTTGTTTAAGAGGTGTAGAATGTAACGACCCGACCAGTCATTTTGCTTTCCAGATTGTCGTTCCCCAAAATAAGACTCCCCGTAAGTGTTTTTACTGTTTTATGACTTGCAGGGATGGTTAGTTTAGGATTTGGAAAGTTTCGGGTTGTAATCGAAACACTTGGTTCCTTAAAGTTAGCAAAAAGGGCTAAGTTTGACTTTGGTCAACATTTTGAGTAAACGACCTCAGAATCGGGATTTGACGGTTCCAATAGGTTCGTATGGTGATTTCGGACTTAGGCGTATGTTTGTATCGGGTTTTGGACAAACCGGGAGCGTTTTGACGCTTAAAATCACAAGTTGGCATATTGAAGGTATTAAAATTCTTTAAACTTTGATTGAAGTAGGATTTGGTGTTGTCGAGGTCCAATTGGGATTACGATCCTGGGAATAGTTCCGTATGGTGATTTAAGTAGGATTCAGTGCATTCGGAGTAATTTGGAAGAACTTGAAGTTAATAATTTGATTCAATTTGGTTTGGGGTGTGATTCTTAGTTTTGTAGTTATTTAATGAGTTCTGAGGGTGTGAGCGAGTCCATTTTATGATTTCAAACTTGTAGGTATGTTTGGGCAGGGCCCCGAGTGTTAATCGTACGAGGTGCGAAACTCATCGAGACTTGGAAGTTCAGCTGAAGCACAAGGTTTCTGGTGCAACCGCGCCTGCAGGGATACGACCGCAGGTGTGAGCTCGCAGATGCGAGCCAGCAACCGCAGAAGCGGCCCAGTGTAGTCAACCCAAATATCATAGATGCGCGACCGCCAAAGCGGAAGACTTCGCATGTGAGGCTTGTATGCCGCAGGAGCGGCATTGCAGAAGCTAGCCAATTTCCCCCAAATGCAAATTTAGGCCAGCCAAGGGAGGACCGCATCTGCAATGAGATTTCCGCAGATGCTACCAGTTAATCGCAGATGCGGCCAGTTAATCGCAGATGCAAAAATCGCAGTAGGCAGAACCTTCATTTAAGTCGGGACTTAGGCATGTTGAGCTCATTTATTTCATTCCTTAGGAGATTTTTGGAGATCTTGCAGAGGGTTTTTCACCTAACACTTTGAGGTAAGTAATTCTACACAATGTGAATTAAATACATAGATTATAGGTAGATTTAACATGTAAAATTACTAAAATCATGGGTTTAGATGAAAAACCTAGCTTTTTGATAAAAATGGGATTTAACCATAAAATGGTTATTAGTGAATATTATATATTTGAGTTTTCGAGGTTATGGGTAACAACTTTCTTCGAAAATTTCAAGAATCCGGGCACGTGGGCCCCGAGGTAAATTTTAGGGATCTTCTAATTGGGGTTGGGTAATTACTCAAATAGTTAAATTATGAACTTTCGAACATGTATTGATTAATTTATATAGCATTTGTCTAGTTTCGGATCGTTTGGCACCGAGTTGAGGCTTTAGAACGAAATTGTGACCGGAAAGTAAGCTTTGAGACGAGTTAAGTCTGTTTTCTAACCTTGTAAGAGGGAATTTACCCCATAGGTGATTTGAATTATACGTGCTTCCATTTGCGGGGGCTACGTGTGCACGAGGTGACGAGAGTCCGTGCGGAGCTACTAATTATGCTTATTTCCTAGTAGTTTAGGACCGAAATCATGTTATACTTGCCATGTTTGAACCCTACTTGTTAATTTAAGTTCTTAACTCATGACGGAACATGATAAAGGAACTGTAAAAATGATCAAATTTTATTTGCTAGAGTTTGACGGGTTACTTGGTCGTTAATAGGAATTGGTGCTTCTTGGTATATTAGGCTCTTAATTATCTTTGAATCGGTTGTTTATAAAGTATCTTCTCTTCTTGTGGAGCGGCAACTCCTCGGCAGTAGAATAGATGCATCTACGGTTCGTGTCGTTCGACCCTTGGCAGTGCACATTATATATGTTTATATTATGAATCGGGCGGACCTCAGCATAATTCGCGCGTAATAATAATTGGAGCCCAATTATTCTTGATATTGTTTCATTAGCTTGAGAGGTTAAATTGTTAAATGATTTATCGATTGGGATCTACTATTAGTGAAAGGATGTTTGTTTATTACTTGTTATTAAGGTTTCAGCTTCATTTATGTAGCCCAGGCTTAATTATGATTTCGGTATTTTATTGTTAGCCCATAGTAAGTGTCGATGTCCACCCCTCGTCACTACTTTTTCGAGGCTAAACTAGATACTTACTGGGTACATGTTGTTTATGTACTCATGCTACACTTCTGCACTAATTGTGCAGGATCTGAGGCAGATGCATCTGGTTATCATCCCGAAAGACACTCTTGATTTCACGAGACTTTGCGGTGAGCTGCCTTCCGAGCCCGTTCTGCAGCACTCGAAGTCTTTCTTTAGCTTTTACTTTCTGTCTATTTCACTTCAGACAGTAGTGTAGTATTTTTATATATTCTACTAGTAGCTCAGACACTTGTGACACCAGGACTTGGAGATTATGCTAGTAGACACTTGATGATTTTTGATTATTTATTTCATCTCATTTGTTTTAAAACTGTCTATTTCTCATGTTATTTAACTTTTCACTTCTTATTTATCCAATAACTAAAAATCAAGCATTTCTAAATTGTTAAAATAAATAATCACACGGTTAGTTCACTGTTGGTTTGCCTAGCGGTAACATTGGGCGCCATCACGACCTATAAGAGAAATTGGGCCGTGACAAAAGTTGTATGATTCTTTAGCAATATCGTAGAGGATCTGGTACCAATATGTAGGAAAAAATACTTTCTCATAAATCTGTGAACGCTCTTTACAATTCCCCACAAATCTTCACATAATTTTTTATCATTTCTCCACACTTAAAATAAGCAAGCAATGTTCCTATTTATAATAGTACGAATTGATTTAAATAAAAATAGGAAAACTTATTCCTATATTATTTCTACATAGGTTAATTAGATCAGACGACATGTCACGACCCAATTTCTCATATAGGCCGTGATTGCGCCCAACGTTACCGGGAATTAAGCATAATTATTAGCTGTGCACGGAATCTCGTCACCTTGTGCGTACGTAGCCCCCACAATTTGAAGCCAATAATAATTTAAATCACCTATGGGTAACTTCCCTCGTACAAGGTTAGCCAAGAATCTTACCTCGTCTCAAAGCTCACTTTCCGACCCACAAATTCACCCTAAGGACTCAACTTGGTGCCGAACAATCCGAAGCTAGCCAAATGTCTTATAAATTAATCAATATACACTCAAAAGTTAATAATTTAGCCATTAGAGTAATTACTCAACCCAAACTGGAAGATTCCTAAAATTCACCCCGAGCACACGTGCCCGGATTCCGAAAATTTTCGAATTTAATTGTTACCCATAATCTCAATAACTCAAATATATAATTTTCACCCAACGTAATCATTTTCGTGGTAAAATTCTATTTTTATCAAAACCTAGGTTTTTCATCTAAACCCGCAATGTCTACACTTTATATGCTAAGAATCTACCAAAAATACATATATTAAACTCATCTCATATAGAAATCACATACCTCAAAGTGCTAGGTAGAAACCCCTCCTCAAATAGCTCCAACAAGGGATGAAGGAAATGAGCTAAAAATCCCTAAGTGCCGACATTAAATGAACCTCACTGCCCAAGGGTTTTCGCACATGCAATGCCATTGTCGCACCTGCGGCTCTACTTCTGCGGACAATACTTCGCAGGTGCGGACCAAGCCCAATTATGGCTACTTCGATTCTGCGGACAACGGCTCGCTTCTGTGGCGTACGCGTCTCACCTGCGACCTTGCCCACATCTGCGATCGCCTGCCTCGCACCTAGGCCTTCGCAGGTGTTGTCCCTGCCTTGCTTCTGCGATCACTAGGCAATCCACACCAAAATGCTTGTGCGGTCAAAAGCTCGCACCTGCGAGCTCGCTCATGCGGCTAAATTCTCGCAGGTGCGGACGCATCAGATTTGGTGCACCAGCAGTTCTCTAAGCCAATTCCGAGTCTGATTTCCAATCTGATCCACACCCGGGGTCCTCCGCGCCCCATCCACTAACGCTCACACATCCAAAAACATAATACGAACATATTCTCGCACTCAAAACACCAAAATAACATCTAGAAGTACGAATTGGATGCCAAAATGCATGAATCAAATTATGAAACTCAAAACATCTAGAAACACTTCCGCGCATCCGATTCCTACCCAATCAACTCGGAATGACGCTAAATTTTGCGTGTAAGTCTTAAATTACCATACGAAGCTATTCCCAGGATCAGAATCCCAAACGGACCTCGATAAAACCAAAGCCTTCTTCAAACCATATTTAAAGAACTTTAAAACCTTTAATGCGCCAACATTTAACTTTATGTGTCGAAACACTCCCGGCTCATGCAAAACCCAATCTTAACACACGCCCAAGTCCAAAATTATCCTACAAACTTAATGGGGCAATAAAATCCCGGTTCTGAGGTCGTTTACTACAAATGTTGATCTCAAACTTAAACCTTTTTAGCCAATAATAAGGAACTAAGTGTTCCGATTTCAACCCGAACCCTTCCAAACCCAAACTAACCATCCCTAAAGGTCATAAAATAGTAAAATGACATACGTGTGTCTTATTTAAGGGAATGGGGTTCTACAAAGCAAAACGACGATCGGGTCATTACATTCTCCACCTCTTATACAAATGTTCATCCTCGAACGGGTCTAGAATCGTACCTGGAATGCCGAATAAGTGTGGATATCTGCTCTGCATGTCCTCCTCGATCTCCCAAGTCGCCTCCTCGACTAGTTGACCCCTCCACCGAACCTTTACCATAGTAATCTTCTTGGACCTCAACTGGCGAACCTGCCTGTTAGCAATGGCAATTGGCTTCTCCTCATAACCCAGGATCTCGTCTAGCTGAACCGTGTTGTAGTCTAACACATGTGACCCGTCGACATGATACTTCTGGAGCATAGACATATGGAAGGTCGGATGAACATCATAAGCATCCTCTCCAACTTGTCTCAACACCAATCTCTCCAACTCGTCTCAACACCTCAAATAGACCTATAAACCATGATCTCAACTTGCCCTTCTTATTGAACCTCATGATTCCCTTCATCGGCGAAACTTTCAAGTGGACCTTCTCGCCTATCATAAATGAGAAATCACATGCCTACTGATCCGTGTAACTCTTTTGTCTAGACTGTTGTGCGAAGTCGCTCCTGAATCAACTTTACCTTTTCCAAGGCATCTTTCACAAATCAGTACCATATAACTTAGCCTCGCCGAGCTCAAACCATCTGATGGGCGAACGACATCGCTGGCCATATAAAGCCTCAAATGGATCCATCTCGATGCTGGACTGGTAACTATTATTATAAGAAAACTCGGCCAAAGACAAGAATTGATCCCACTGCCCTCTGAAGTGAATCACACATGCTCTGAGCATATCCTCCAAGATCTGAACAGTCCGCTCTGACTTCCCGTCAGTCTGCGGATGAAAGGATGCACTAAGCTCTACCCAAATCCCAACTCACTCTGTACTTCCCTCCAGAAATACGAAGTAAACTGAGGGCCTCTATCTGATATAATGGAAATAGGCACACCATGCAACCGAACAATCTCTCGAATGTAAATCTGGGCTAATCACTCTGAAGAATACTTGGTCACAACCGGAATGGAGTGTGCCGACTTGGTCAACCTGTCAATAATGATCCAAACAACATCAAACTTCTTCAGGGTCTACGGCAACCTAACTACAAAATCCATAGTAATGCGCCCTCATTTCCACTCAGGTATAACCATCTGCTAGACCAGGCCACCTGGCCTCTGATTCTCATACTTAACCTGCTGCCAATTTACGCACCTCGCTACATACTCAAATACGTCCTACTTCATCTGCTTCCACCATTATAATTATGCGTAAAGAAGTTGGGAGCGGATGTATATTGATGTGAAGGTGAAGTTATGGTTTAACATAAGTGTAGGGTTTTGAACATTGAACTGTAAGTATTAAAGTGCTTAGGGAGGTGTAGTTACTCTTATATCTAAATTTATCCTACCCATCTTCCAGCCTACATTACAACCAATTAAAGTCCTACTTAATCCTTGACTGAATGAGCTCAATTAGTAGAGTAGTACATTACGAGAAAGCCTATGGTTCATTTTTTATGGCATATGAATGTTGTTTATGAAAGTGAGTGAATTATTTCTATCTTGAGTTCCTAAATGTTCTTAACTTTTATTGTGTGTGGGGCTACTCTCCATTGTTGTGTGAGGGCACTTGCTTCATGAAGGAAAGGTAACGTTGTTGACATCTATGTTAGTGTAAGTGAGCAAGTTATGAATAATGCGTGGTGATTTTGAGTCAAATCTTGAGGCAGAAATGTTACACTGTTGGGCTTTGTCAATCTTAAATATTCTTGATGTGATGAGTTAGGAGAGTTGTTTAAAAAGGCCGTGTCTATGTAAAGTGTAGTTTGATTTCTCGAGGACGAGCAATGATTTAAGTTTGGGGTGTTGATGGTAGGCAATAATCTCATGTTTTAGTTGCTTATTGCACTCTAATTTACTGCACTTTAATTGAGTTTGAGCTATAATAGCTAGTGTTTTGCATTGTGTGTTGAATGCCTTGTAGGATTGATTACGAGCTATGTAGATGTTATGGAATGAAATCGAGCTATTTGGAGCGGCGCGTGGGGCGCTGCGACTGTCCAATTTGGTTGCCTTGACAAATCGCTAGCTCCCTGATAACTCCAGTCTTATGTATTGAATGGTTTTGGATGATTTAATTATTGCATCTATATTCACTTGTTCATGTAATCGAGAGAAACATAACTTGTGATATCTTTTCATTATCTTGATGGTTGAATTCATTAATTTTTCTTAGTAATCTGAAGAGGCTAGTTTAATTGTTGATTAAACCTAGTTAGGAGGATAATCAAGAGAGGTTCTCCTAAAGACCAATCCACTATGCATTCTTGCATATCTTCACCGAGCTTAAATTGGTTCACCTCTTGAGGTTGAGACTTAATCGAGAGAGGAGTTTCTGCTAAATGTTTGAACTAATAATTGAGTGAATACGAGAGGCTTACTTGAACATTAGAAGTGAATTATCTAGAGTTTGATCCCATAAAATTATCTTGCACCTATCCTATCAAAACCCTATCTTCCTCCATAGATAACCTTCTTTGATCATTACTTGTGTCTATTGTCATTAATCAATAGTTTAGCCTCTTAGTTAATTTTGATTTTAATCACATAAATCTCAACTGGTGATCATCTTGGATACCAATTAAGCTAGATACTACGATATTGTTTAACTCCAATCCTTGTGGATATGATATTGTATTATCTATATTCAACTAACAATCATATTTAAGTGTGTGTTTTGCGCTCATCAAATTTCGGCGCCATTTTCGGGGATTAGCAATCAATAGTGTTTGAAATAGTTTGTAGTGCTAATTCAAGAATTTTTTCTTTTCTTTTATTTTCTCTTTTTACGGTTGGTGTCCTTTGACTATGTGCATGCTACAGGTTTATATTGGTGCATGACTAGATCATATGGTAATTTGTACCATGCAAACCAGAGATAAAAATACAACTGCGACAGATGAGGAAGGAAAGAAATCTACCTGACAATATAGAGAAGGTTGGGCAATCCTCAACCAACGAAAATATTGCTGGAGATGATAGTAATTTTTATTTGGCTGCAAGAGAGGCAGCCCAACAACAAGAAAAAGATGCACGGGATGTTGAGAAGCAAAAATTAGAAATGCACAGATTATTTATGAAGAGGATAGGGCTGGGAGAATTGCTCAATTAGCCCTTAGTTGCAGCCCAGTTCGTAAAATAGCTCCTGCTGCAGGGAGACCACTTGGTGATTATGTTAGACCAATATACAACCAAGGATTATCAAGTATTAGACCACCTTTAGTTGCAGCTAACAATTTCGAGTTGAAGCAAGGGTTGCTTCAAACCCTTCAAAACTGTTGTGTCTTCAAAGGGAAGATGAACAAAGATCCAAACAACCATATAACGGGCTTCGAGGAGATTATGAACAACTCTCAATACAATGGTGTATCACAAGATTCAGTTTACTTAATGGCATTCCCTTCACACTCAAAGATGAGGCAAAGCATTGGCTTCGAAGCTTGCCTACGAGATCGATTAGAACATGGGATGAAATGACCAGAAAATTTTCTTGATAAATATTTCTCATCAGCTAAAACAGGAAAGTTTAGAAGGGAAATCCATAACTTCTACCATAAAGAGACTGAAACTGCATTTGAAGCATGGGAGAGGTTTAAGGAGATCGTTAGAAAGTGTCAACATAGCGGAATTGAACTTTGGATGAAACTCCAGTACTTTTGGGTTGGTTTTACACTGGCCACACGAAGAAAATTGAGCAATGCAGCTAGAGGCTCATTGATGAAGAAGACTCCAGAGGAGATAGTCATAATTCTGGATGAGTTGTCTGAAGATGCAAATCAGTGGCCCTTCGGGAGTGCTGAAAGAAGAAGATTGGTTGGTGTTCACCAGGTTGATGCTAACACATATGTATAGGTACAACTTGAAGTAACAACCAAAGAAATACGAAAGATAAACTTAGCCTCAATACGCAATGAGCTTCGCACAGCGTGAGATATATGTGGAAAAGGACACCCTACTCATGAGTGTTAAGCCTCAACTGATAAAGTGAATGATGTGGGAAACTATAACTTTAATGCAATGGGTCAGAGAAACCCCGGTTTTTCATGGAGTTCATCTGAAGGTATTGCAAATGCATGGAAGTAAAAAAACCCCAGACCTTAGGGACAAGGAGCTCTAGTCTTCCAAAATCAGTAGAGGCAGTAGTTTCAGCCTCAACAGTCCAATCAGCCGGGTCTAGAACATCTAATGAAAGCCTTCATTGTCAAGATAGATGAGAGGCTAGACGCTCATGGAGAAGCCATCAAATAACTGGGCACTGGTTTTCGAAACTTGGTGAGACAAGTGGGATAGATTGCAACTATATTGTCTGAGAGAATCCCAGGTACTTTGCCCACTGATACTGAAAGAAACCCCAAGGAAACAGTGAATGTTGTGACCTTGAGAAGCGGGCATGTGTTAAAAGATCCCACTCCAATCCAAAAATAGTTGGTGCTTGAAAAAGAAAGTGGGGAGCAGTGGAAGAATGATGATTATAAGAAGAAGAAAGGAAAGAAGGAAATTGACAAAAAAAGGAGGAGGAAACTTCGAAAAGGAAGGAATCTAAGAGATCAAGCACATTCCTGCTTTACCTTTTCCTTATATAGACAAAAGCTGGATAAGCAGTTTGAGAAATTTATGGATACGCTGAAACAGGTTCATGTGAACTTACCATTTACGGAAGTATTCTCACAAATACCAGCGTATGCCAAATTCTTGAAGGAGATCCTGGCAAATAAGAGGAAGATAGAAGAGACCTCAGTGGTCAAGCTCACTGAGCATTGTAATGCAATCTTGCAAAAAAAACTCCCACAAAAGTGTGGAGATCCAGGAAGTTTTACTATACCCTGCTCTTTAGACACTATTAATATTGACAAGTCTTTGCATGATTCGGGTGCCTCTATTAATATAATGCCATTGTCTATTTATAGGAAACTGGAGAAGGAGATTGGAGAGATAAGGTCTACACTAATATCTTTGTAGCTGGCTGACCAAACGAATTTGATACCCGAGGGGATATTGGAAAATGTTTTGGTTTGGGTAGATAAGCTCGTATTTCCTGTAGATTTCATAGTGGTGAATATGGAAGAAAAAAAAGGAGGTCCCCCTTATACTAGGAAGACCATTTCTAGAAGCAGGTAGAGCTATATTGGATATACACGATAGGAAACTCATGCTTAGAGTGGGTGAGGAGACTATGACTTCTGAGATGAATGTAGCAACTGGGTGAAAAAGGAGAAAGCAGCTGCAAGTGATGAGTGGAAAGTGAAGGGCTCGAAAGAGAATGTCGTAGTGAAAGATAAGTGTGGGGTGAAACCCAAGAAGGCTGAGAAGATGTTGATTGCATGGATGTGTGCATTAGTTCAGGCATGTGGAATGGAGCCCGACTTCGACTCAGACCCTGACTAGATATTCAAGGAAGTTTTCTTTACCTTATGATTTTTAATTGTGTGTCATGGGGACATTCCACAACTTAAAGTGTGGGGTGAGGGATATGTTTTATGTATGTATATATGTATTTATATTAGTTTTAGTTTTTCTTTTTAGTAGTTAGAGATAGAAAAAAAATTGAAAAAAAAAATTAAAATTTTTGATTTTTCGTCTCGACAATTGATATCATCGACATGTTTCTTGAGGGATTAAAGTCGAGGGAAAAGACCAAAAATATTTTATTTTTTAGGTACTGTATCAATTCCCTCTTGGTTTTTTATGTGATGCGGTTCTTTTCCAAGGGTTTTGTTCTAACCGGGTGTAGTTAGTTTTTATTTTTGTTAGGAGTAGGAAACCTTGTGCTATGATTTGAATTAAAGCAATGTATCTTGACTTTATTATGACTTGATAATAGTGAGTGCTTTATTTTTGACGCTTAGGCTCAATTTTTGACTCTTGTATAAGTACCTTAAATTGATAATCTCGACTTTGCTGAAATACTTTGACTAGAATGTCTTGATGAGTCCGATCATGAGTGAGTTATGTTCCATGTGTGTGTGAGGAGTTTGTGTTTTTCTGTGCTTTGCATTTGATGTCTAAAATTTGCCCCGTGTGATTGCAAAGCAAAATAGTATTTTTATTCAATCTTGGAAATGAAATAGGCATTTTTTTGTTGAGCCTCTCATTTGTGTTTACCCGCCTAATTGTTATGTATCTTAGTTAACCCTGTTGAGCCTGTAATCTTGTTTATTTAGAAATCACAGTACAAGCTTTACCCATTTGTTTGAATTGACCATTTATTTGAACCTTTTCACCTGTCCTGAGCACTTGAAATTGTTGAATGTTTTAAAAGATGAAGTGTGGGGTGGTTGGTTTGGCTTTTGAGTGGAACTAATGAAATAAGGAGAAAGGTGCACTGTTTTGAAATAGTAAGAACTGCTTAAATTGAAAGAGAAAACAAAAAAAATGTTGTATTGTTGTGCAAAATATTCCTTGAAAGTGGTAACTCTTGATATAATTATGCTTAAAGAAGTTGGGAGCTGATGTATATTAATGTGAAGGTAAAGTTTGGTTTAACATAAGTGTGGCTTTTGAACATTGAAGTGTATGTATTAAAGTTATTAGGGAGGTGTAGTCACTCTTATATAAAATGTATCATAACCATCCTGCAGCCTATATTACAACCAATTAAGTCCTACTTGATCCTTGACTAAATGAGCTCAATTAGTAGAGTAGTACATTACGGGCAAGCCTATGGTGCATCTTTTGTGTCATATGAATGTTGTTTCTGAGAGTGAGTGAACTCTTTCTATTTTGAGTTCCTAAATGTTCGTAACTTTTATTGTGTGTAGAACTACTCTCCATTGTTGTGTGAAGGTACTTGATTCATGAAGGAAAGGTAATGTTGTTGATCTCTATGTTAGTGTAAGTGAGTGAGTTATGAATAATGCGTGGTGATTTGAGTTAAATCTTGAGGCAAAGATGTTACACTATTGTGCTTTGTCAATCTTAAATATTCTTGGTGTTATGAGTTATGAGAGTTGTTTAAAAAGGCCGTGTCTATGTGAAGTGTAGTTTGATTGCTCGAGGACGAGCAATGGTTTAAGTGTGGGGTGTTGATGGTAGGCTATAATATCGTGTTTTAGTTTCTTATTTCACTCTAAGTTACTGCACTTTAATTGAGTTTGAGCTATAATCGCTAGTGTTTTGCACTGTATTTTTATGCCTTGTAGGAGTGATTCCGAGCTATGTAGATGTTATGGAATGAATTCGAGCTATTTGGAGCAGCGCGTGGGGAGACGCAACTGTCCAATTTTTCTTCCTTTACAAATTCCTAGCTCCCTGATAAACTCCACAAGCACCCTGTGTGGCGCGTCGTCCCATGCAGCGCGCCTGTGCAATGTTTACAGAGTAAATGTCCTATTTTGGCTAGGAAAAGGTGATTTTGTTTGTGGTTGACCCTACTTGGTATAAATACATGGGAAAACGTTATTTTGTAGACTTGTTGTAACACCTAAGACCTAAGGAGGCTAAGGTGGAGTTGGAGAAGAAAAAGCACAATGAATTCATCATTCAATCCTCACTCAAGACACAAGTTTGGATCGGTTTATGTTTTTCTTTACTTTAGACATATTTGTGATGAATTACTCCATATGTATGGAGTAATTACTTTTAGGGTTTGATGGATTTGGTGTACTGATATTTGTTTGGGGATTATAACTCTAATCTTATGTATTGAATTGTTTTGTATGATTTAATTGTTGCATCTATATGTACTTGTTCATGTAATCGAGAGAGGCATAACTTGTGATATCCTTACATTATCTTGTTGGTTAAATTCATTAATTCTTCTTAGTAATCGGAAAATTCTTGTTGAATTGTTGATTAAACCTAGTTAGGAGGATAATCAAGAGAGGTTCTCCTAAAGACTAATCCACTACGCATTCTTGCATATCTTCACCGAGCTTAAATTGGTTCATCTTGTGAGGTTGATACTTAATCGAAAGAGGAGTTTCAGCTAAACGTTTGAACTAATAATTGAGTGAATTCGAGAGACTTACTTGAACATTAGAAGTGAATTATTTCGAGTTAGATCCCAGACAATTATCTTGCACCTATTTTATCAAAACCCTATCTTCCCCCATAGATAACCTTTTTTTCTCATTACTTGTTCTATTATCATAAGTCAATAGTTTAGACTCTTAGTTAATTTTGGTTTTAATCACATAAATCTCAACTGCTGATCATCTTGGATAGAAATTAAGCTAGAAACTACGATAATACTGTTTAACTCCAATCCCTGTGGATACGAAATTATATTATACTATATTCGACTAGCGAGCATATATTAAGTATGTATTTTGCGCTCTACATCTGGTGTTGTAATGGCTCTCCATCCTTGTAAGACCTATGTGAACCTAGTCCTCTGATACCATATTTTCACGACCCAATTTCACCTATAGGCCGTGATGGCGCCCAACGTCACCGCTAGGCAAGCCAACGGTGAACTAACCATGAAATTGTTTTCTCTTAAATAAATTCCCAAGTGGTTGAGTTTCATTTATTAAGAAAATAAGGACTAGAAAATTTAATAAAGTAAAGTGAAAGATAATGAGTGAGCAAATGCAGTGAAATAAATGTTCTAAAACCATAAAGTCTACTAGCGTGTGTTCCAAGACCTGGTGTTACAAGTGTATGAGCAACTAGTAGAATATACAAATTTCTAAACTACTGTATGAAATAGAGTAGAAAGAAAATATATGCAAAAGAGAGACTCTGGGTGCTGCAGAATGGAGTCAGAAAGTAGATCACCACTAAGCCCCGGGGTATCAGGGATGTGCGCCGGGATGAATGCCAGATGCACCTGCCTTAGATCCTGCACAATTAGTGCAGAAGTCTAGCGTGAGTACATAAACAACATTTACCCAGTAAGTATCCAGTCTAACCTGGAAGAAGTAGTGACGAGGGGTCAACATCAACACTTACTTTGGGCTAACAATAAAATACAAGGATGCTAATAGGCACTAGAATATATGATATAATAATATTAGCACAATAGCAACATTGATTAAATGATTTTTTAATAGTAAATTCCAAAAGTCTTCCACAAACACATGCTAATTTCAATTAAATTCCGAACCAATAAATAAATTATAACCTCTTAATTCATGAAAATAATATCAAGGTATTCGGGCTCCAAGCATTAGCACACGCTATTTATGCCGAGGTCGTACGACCCTATCCAGAATAATGTGTACACTGCCGAGGGTCGAGCGGCACGAACTATAGATGCATCTATTATACTGCTAAGGTGTTCGGCGCGCTCCACAAGAAGAGAGAATACTTAATGAACATCCGATTCGAAAGCTATTACAAGGATAATACACAAAGAAGCACAATTTTGATAAATGGTCAAATAACCCGCCAAAACTCAAGTAAGTGAAATTTGGTCTTTACAAATCCTTTATCAAGTTTCAATATAGTTTAGGCACTTTGATTAACAAGTAGGGTGCAAACATCACAAGTATTCCATGATTTGGGTTCTAAGCTACCCGGACTTAAGCATAATTAGTAGCTACACACGGACACTCGTCACCTCATGTGTATGTAGCCCCCACAATTTGAAGCCAATAGTAATTTAAATCACCTATGGGGTTAAATCCCTATTACAAGGTTAGGCAAGAGACTTACCTCGTGTCAAAGCTCACTTTCTGGCCCACAAATTTATCCTAAGGCCTCAACTAGGTTCCAAAAAATCCAAAGCTAGCCAAATGTCCTATAAATTAATCAATATACACTCAAAAGTTAATACTTTAGCTATTAGAGTAATTACCCAACCCAGATTGGAAGATTCCTAAAATTTACCCCTGAGCCCACGTACCCAGATTTCGGAAATATTCGAGTAATTATTACCCATCACCTCACAAACTCAAATATATAATTTTTACGTAATTCCATAATCATTTTCGTGGTAAAACCCCATTTTTATCAAAACCTAGATTTTTCAACTAAACCCACAATTTCTACACTTTATATGCTAAGAATCTACCCAAAATACATGTATTAAAATCATCTCATATAGAAATCACTTACCTCAAAATCCTAAGTGGAAATCGCTCTTGAAAGGGCTCCAAAATCGTCGAAGCGATGAAAGAATGAGCTAAATATGCCTAAGTCCCGACATTAAATGAACCTCACTTCCCGGTAGTTTTCGCACCTACAACGCCATAATGTCATCTACGACTCTGCTTCTGCGCACAAAACTTTGTAGGTGCGGACCTAGCCCAGGTCTGCCTACTTCGCTTCAGTGAGCCCGCTTCTGTAATCACCTGCCTCGCACATATGCCTTCGCAGGTGCAGTCCCTGCATCGCTTCTGTAGAATCATTGGGCATTTCACACCAGACCGCTTCTGTGTTCAAAAGCTCGCTGCGGCCAAATTCTCGCAGGTGCGGACACGCTGGGAACTAGTGCACCAACAGTTCTCCAAGCCAATTCTGAGTCCGATTTCCAATCAGATCCACACCTGGGGCCCCCGGGACCCCATCCAATAACACTCACATATCCAACAAGATAATACAGGCCCTCTTGTGCACTAGAAACACCAAAATAACATCTAAAAGTTCGAATCGGACGCAAAAACGCATGAATCGAATTATGAAACTCAAAAACTTCTAAAAATATTTTCGCGCGTCCGATTCTTACCAAATTAACTCGGAATGACGCCAAATTTTGCGTGCAAGTCTTAAATCACCATACAGAGCTATTCCTAAGCTTGTAATCCCAAACTGACATTGATAACATAAAAACCTACATCAAACAAAATTTAAAGAACTTTAAAACCTTCAATGCGCCAACATTCAACTTTACGAAACGCTCTCGGGTCATCCAAAATCCGATCCGAACACACGCCCAAGTCCAAAATCATCATACAAACCTATTGGGATTGTCAAATCCCTGTTCTGAGGTCGTTTACTAAAAATGTTGATCCAAGTCAAACTTAACCATTTTTAGTCAATATTAAGGAACTAAGTGTTCTGATTTCAACCCAAACCCTTCCAAACCCGAACTAACCATCCCCACGGGTCATAAAATAGTAAAAGCACATACGAAGAGTCTTATATAAGGGAATGGGGTTCTAGAAAGAAAAACGACCGGTCGAGTCGTTACATGTGAGTACCCAAGGGGTCATTCTATGAATTTAGACTCCGTTCTAGGATTATTAGACATAAAAAGATTAATTTTAAATACCTCGATTCACGTGTGCAGTATGGGCGTGAAAGCGAAAAGATTTTATGTGAAAATATGAGAAATAGTGATTTCTAGAATAAAAATTTGATTATAGTTGACTTTGGTCAACATTTTGAGTAAATGGAGCCGGATCTGTGTTCCGACGATCCTGGGAGGTCTGCAATAAAATATGGGACTTCGGATATGCCCGGAAATGAATTCAGAGGTCCCAAGCCTTAGAAATCAATTTTTGAAAGAAATTGTTTTGCTGAATTATTATTGAAATAAATAAGAGAATTAATGTTTGAAACCATTGGTATCAGGCTCGTATTTTAGTTCCAGATCCTGGTAAAGATTTTTTATAGTATTTGAATACTAACTGTGATGTTTGGTGAGAATCGGAATTTATTTGACGTGATTCGGACGTCCGGTTGAGAAATAGTGAAATTGAAGTGTTCTTGAAAAAAATGATGAGTTTTGAGGTTTAATTCATAGTTTTACATGTTATTTTCATGATTTGATCGTACGAGAAAGTCCGTATGATGTTTTTAGATTTGTGTGCATGTTTGGTTTAGAGCCCTGAGGGCTCGGGTGAATTTCGAATAGGTTTGGGTTGTGTTGTGCTCGTTCTTTCTTATGCTTTGACGTCATTTCTTCAAGCATGAATTATATCATATTTAACAAATGAGCTCTGATTTCTATTTTGAATGAATTATTAGATACGTATCGTAATTACGGACGCGTAGCAAAAAGAATCGTTGAATTTGGACATCGTATGAGGATTTTATGGTCATTTTACTAAGGTTGCACTATTTGCAAATATTAAAACCTACCTATCTCATTCATTATAAGGTCAAATTGAGTGATTCAAAATCCTAACCTGACCAGAATTTCACAAGGAATCAATTGGAGACATAAAAATCGAGTTTCGAGATACCTTGGTATGAGAAACGAGGCAGAATAGCTGGCAGAAATATATATAAAACCAGGGTTTGTTCATTCGGTCATATTTTGAGTTGGGGAGCTCGGATTTGAGCGATTTTCACCATAGGGATCAGGGTAAGTGTTCTCAATTTTTTTTTTTTTTTTATATTTCAATTATCCAATGTTTTTCATCAATTTTAAATCAAAAACTAGGAATTTTCATGGTAAAAATTGAGGGTTTGGGTAGAATTCGGAAATTTTGTAAAAAGCGAATCTTTACCTCGAATTGAGGTCGGATTTCGAAACTAATTGTATATTCTAGCTCGTGGATGAATGGGTAAACGTAATTTGGTCTGAACCCCGAGTTTGGACCAAGCGGGCCCGGGGTCGGGTTTTAACTTTTTATGAGAAAACTTAGGAAAAATTATAATTTTCAGTAAAGTTAGTTCCTTTAGCATTAATTAAGGATATTAAGTTAATTATGGTCAGATTCGAGTGTATTGGAGGTGAATTCAAGAGGAAAATCTATGATTGAACAGTGAGTGGCCTGCGAAGTTGAGGTAAGTGCTTGGTTTAACCTTGACTTGAGCGAATAGGAATCCCCAACTAAATTATTATGTGAAACTGCATGTGAGTGGTCTATAGGTGAGGTGACGAGTATCTATGCACCACCAAATTTTCTGCTTACATGATCCCCTCCCCGTTTCCAATTTAATTGCTCGGGTTATAATTGTTTCATGTCCATTGTGGTTTCTATGATTACATGGCTATTTAATTTATTGGTAAGACTGGTTGCAATTATTTTTGGAAAACTATTAGTGTATTCCTTGGTTTATAGAGAGATCCTCACATAAAGAAGAGGGAAATGCTACTATGTATGCACTGAGTATATATATATATGCTTCTCTTAGTCTACCATAATCTGGTTAGCTTAAGATGGTGCTTGATTCCATTGAGTAATTTAGGATATTAAAATGGGATGCTTGAGACAAGTTGTTGTGACATGAAAGAGTCGTACTGATTCCAGAGTCCATATTCTTGATATACTTATAAAGCAAATAGTCATTCATGTTTTCACATTTGTTACATGCATTTTGTAGTTCGCTGGAGATTGTGATTGCATATTGTCTTGTAGTTGACCATGTTTGTACATGGATCTGTAATTATAGTAAAGTTATTCTCATCCTTGCTACAATTTTTATGTCTACATAAAGGTTGAGTGATATATATATATATATATATATATATATATATATATATATATATGTGTGTGTGTGTGTGTGTGTGTGTGTGTGTGTGTGTGTGTGTATTCCCGTTGGTTCCATTTTTGTGATAATATTGATGAGTTTATGAGAAGTACAGTTTTGTGTTTACAATTGTTGAAATAAAAGTGTTGTGAAAGGCTTGGCCTGAATTGTGAAAGTTTTTGATAAATATACAAATATATATATGACTGCGATAAGGGTGGACAGGGAAATAAATATATATGACTGTAATAAGGGTGGACGGGGAAATAAATATACATGATTGTGATAAGGGTGGACAGGGAAATAAATATATATGACTGTGATAAGGGTAGACAGGGAAATATATATATATATGACTGTGATAAGGGTGGACAAGGAAATAAATATATATGATTGTGATAAGGGGGGACAGGGAAATAAATATATATGACTGTGATAAGGGTGGACAGGGAAATAAATTTATATGACTGTGATAAGGGTGGACAGGGAAATATATATATATATATATATATATATATATATATATATATATATATATATATATATATATATATATATATATATATATATATATAGATATGATTGTGATAAGGGTGGACAGGGAGAATATAAATATATGACAGTGATGAGGGAGGATAATTATGTTTTACTGATTTTATTACAAAGATTTGGAAATTTATTGTTTTATCCTACTGTTTTCCCATATCCTGCACATTTGGTTATTTTTAAATTAAAATTTGGAAATTTGGAAACTTGCGTGAAATTTTGGTGACAGCTGAGTCCTGGAATAGGCAACCGAGTTATTTTATTTGTTGTTTCAGTTTATATCTTCTTGTTTGGGTAGAATTGTTTTATTGCGTTATTATATATATGTATTGTCACAGGTTAAGTTATAATTTCCCCTCTTACCCTCGTCACTACTTCGTCGAGGTTAGGCTCGGCACTTACTCAGTACATGGGGTCGGTTGTACTGATACTACATTCTACACTCTTTTGTGCAGATCCAGGTACTGGCCAGCAGTAGATATTTTTAGTAGCCTCTATTCATTATCCGGAGACACGAGGTATATCTGCCGGCGTTCGCAGATCCCGAGAGTCTTCTCTTAGTTCGTAGAGACTGTTTTATAATTTTCCTAAAACAGTTATATTATTTCTTTCAGCCCATTGATTGTAGTATTCTTTAGTAGTTCGTGAATTGTGACACCAGACCCCGGGGTAGTGTTAAAGTTATTTATATAATTAGTTCGTGGCTCGGTCTATTTATTGCTTATTATTTTATATTTGGAGTTATTCTCTGGAAACCATTAGATTAAGTTTACTTTAAATTTATTTTATTATGTTTAAATTGATAATCAAAGGAAAATAGCTAATCGAACTCTAACATTGGCTTGCCTAGCAAGTGTGGTGTTAGGCGCCATCACCATCTCTAAGGTTGGGAATTTGGGTCGTGACATTACACAACAAGACCTGAGTATTAGTCGTCGAGATGGGTATGAACTTTGGGAACCTAGGAAAAGACAAGGTTGGTTCTTGGATGTTAGCCCTTGCTTGGCGCATTTTAGCCATCTGTTGTTTCAGTATTCTTTTTTCCTCGATCTAAGTGGACTCCTTTTGAACCGTCTAACCCTGAGTCTCCTAAGAACTTATAACGGATTCGATGTCAATTGCCATTGGCATCTTCTCTTTGGATCTTGTGAATTATAGATGTGTTTCTATCTTGCCACAAACCAACTACCTCAAACTTGTTTTACAATTCAAAACAAATGACACGATGGAATTGTCACGACCCTAATTTCAACTGCTGGGTCGTGATGGCGCCTAACATTAACTTTCTAGGCAAGCCAACATTAGATACACAACTATTCATATTTAACAATTTAAAAACAGATATAAGATGATAAAGCTGTAAAATTTCAAAATATATAATAAAACTCCAAAAATGCTTTCTAGTCAAATAACAGAATCTGGTGTCATAAGTATATGAGCTCCTAAAAATACTATAATCTAAGGCCGAAATAGAAATACAATTGTCTGAATAAAGTCAGCAGTACAAACTATGAGAAGGTGACTTCAGGGTCTGTGAATGCTGTGCAGCTCTACCTCAAGTCTCCGGATGAATAGCAGTCATAGCAATGCCTCCTCTAAACACCACTAGAACCAACACCAGGATCTACACAAGAAGTGCAGAAGTGTAGTATGAGTACAATCAACTCCATGTACTCCGTAAATGTCAAGCCTAACCTCTGACGAAGTAGTGACGAGGCTATTACAAGGCACTCACTATAAACTTGTACGAGTATAAGTAAAAGCAATAGTAGAAATAGAGGAAACAACAGTTATGAACAATACATTCATAACAAAGGGCCCCAGAATATCAACTATGCTTAATTTCTCAATACAACAGAGATACAGAACCAACTGTAAAGAATATTCAAATCATCTTCGTTGTGGCGCGCAACCCGTTCCATAAATATATAAATAAATATTCGTTGCAGTGTCTAACCCGATTCCAAACAATAATAGTAATATCCATTGTGGCGTGTAGCCCAATCCCAAACAACAATACCAATATTCGTTGTGACATGCAACTAGATGCCAAATATCATAATAACACGTGCACAACCCTACAATCAACTACGGCGTATTTCACAATGAACACAACAAGGGAAATAATTTATTAAAGGCATGAAACATGCAAAAGTTGTTATCTAACGACATATGGACACTTAAAACAAGTAAAATCAGTCAACAACTGAAGACACAGATATATTAAAACATACAACAAGTTAAGGTATATGACGAACGAAGGCATGAATTTAACAAGTAGAACAAGTAAAAATTAAAGCATCTAACACATAGAACCATGGAATAACTTAAGGCATGAATTTTTTGAAGACAAACAACTAAGCAACCTACCTCGCATGCTTAACCCATAACAACATATATACGCTCGCCACCTTACATATATGTCATCCCCACACATAAATCAAGTAGAAAATTCACCAATCAAGTCCTAATTCCCTCGAGTCAAGGTTAATCACGATACTTACATTTTTCCACAACTGAATCAAAAATAAATCATGGTATTTCCTTTAGAACAGGCCTCTAAACTAACCAAATCTAGCCAATTATCAATCAAATAATCCAAAATATGCTTTAGAATATAATGATCCGACCGATCGTTTTGATCATTTGCATTTATGTTCGGTGGCTCGAGGTCACGAGTAGCTTCACATAATATATATGACTTATGTGCATGGTCGGTTTCAATTTTTGAGCGATTCAGGATTGATTTAGAGGAGTGATTCTCATTTTAGAAGCTTTAAGTTGGAAGAGCTAACCAAGTTTTACTTTTTGCATATTTGATCTCAGATCGGTGTTCTAATACTTTTGTTAGGTCTAGATGGTGATTTTGGGCTTAAGGGTATGCCGTGAATTTTATTTTGAGGTTCCTAGGTAGATATGGCGCTTTTTGGAAAAAGTTGGCAATTTGAAGGTTTAAAATTTTTTTAGTTTGACCATGGTTTGACTTTATGGCGTCGGGTCCAGATTTTTATTTCGAGACTTGGGCTAGGTCCTTTTTGTCATTTTTGACTTATGTGCAAGTTTTGATGTCATTCCGAGTTGGTTTTATAGGAATCAGATGCTTGGTTATAGTTTTAGAAGTTCATGTGTTTCATGGCAATTTTTATGTGTTTTGGTGTTCGGTTTGTGGTTTTTCATGTTATTTTGATGACCCGAGATGATTATTTTAGACTTGTGTGGATGTTTGGTGTGGATCCCCAGGGGCTCGGGTGACTTTGAGACTCTTTTCGGGGTGTTTTGGACTGTTCAGTGATTGTTGGTTTTTGGGATTTGGTAGAACCTATGAACCTTGAGATCTGATACCAACTTGTCATGACCCAAACTCCCAACTTGTATATTCAGTAATGCATATGACTCCGTACTACCGATTTTAGGGATGTATAACTATTATTTGTTTCAGCTATGTTAAGTCATTTACTAGTTTATACTTAATAGTTAAATGATTCAAATCTATTAAATCTCAACATGTGTTAGGCTTACCTAGTCATGGGAACTAGGTGACATCATGATCCTCATGATGGGATTTTAGTTTATGACAAGTTGGTCTCACAGCTCTAGGTTCATAGATTTTATGAGTCATAAGCAAGTCTAGTAGAGTCTTGCGGATCGGTATGGAGATGTTTGTGCTTATCTTGAAGAGGCTGAAACACTATTAGAAAATTCCACTTCTTTTGTCTTTCTATTACCTCGCAGATGATGAGGACACGAGCTGCAGTTATCGATGATGTTGCACCAAGGGCAACTGTTGCTAGGGACCGGAGCAGAGGCAGAGGCCGAGGAGGGGCACGTGCTACAGCTAGAGCACCTATAAAGTAGTACTTGAGGAGCCACCAGTAGTTCCGATTGGGGAGAAGGCACCCGAGGTTCCTGTTGCTACCTCCGGACTTCAGGAGAATTTAGTGCACTTCCTGAGCATGTTTGGTGACGAGCGCAAAACACAACACGAAATTGATGCTCGCTACCCAAAGATATTATAGGTTATTTATCGTCTCCACATGAATATGATTTAAACAATGTTCAAGTATATTCTAGCTTAACGCTATTCAGAATTTAACACTTTGGTTGGTATGATTAATAACTAAAGTTAACTATGAAACTAAAACAATTAACAATTGATCTCAGAAGGACAAGAGTTGAGCAACACCGAAATATCAATGGGAGAAATAAGGATCGTGACGGGATATGTGCAAGATAGCTATTTGGGATCCAACTCTACTTCAATTCAATATAATATTCTAATGATTCTAACGAATTCACTTGATGATTAGTTCCACCATGTATCCAACACTCCTCTCTCTCTATCAAATCTTAACTCGAGATGAATTAATATAAGCATTGTGAAACTACGCAAGCATGCGTTAATGTATTAGTCTTCAGGAAAACGTCTCTCGAATATTCTCATAACTTGATTTAATCAACAATTAAACAATATCTTTCAATTACTTAAAAGAATCACAAAATTATACCAAACAAAATTATGCAAAGATAATCACCAAAATATTCCTCTTTTGATTAAATAAACTGGTGAATAAAGTTGCAAACAATTCAAAGTTCCATAAACAAATTCAAGCAAAGAAATAGAGTTAAAATACACAAATATCAATCAAAACACCATATTAATCAAACCCTAAGGGAAACTACTCCATAATCGTGGAGAAAGTCATCACAATTTGAATTAAAGAGTAAGAAAACATCAATCTAACGTTACAATCCAAACTCCCGTATTGAATTGATGGAAAGATGATGAAATCTCGTGTCTTATAGCCTCCAATTCTCTCCAAAATCCTCCAAGGTCAAAAGTCCTCTAAAAATCGTGTTCTTGATGTATTTATGCCATGTAGGAACAGGCCTGGATGAAACTATCCTTTCCAAGTCAAAGTGGGAAATTACTCGAAGGAAAATACACATGCGTGGCATGCCTCATATCACCCAGTGTGCCGCGCCAGCAGGAAAGTTCTGAGAGCAAGGTTTTTTTTACTCTGTAGGAATTTTGTACTAGCACCTTGTGCCCCACGGCGCGGTAGTGCATTTTTCTCAGAGTAATCTTTTTTCTCACTTTTTGACATCCTTACTTGGTCCTCGACCCCCCGAACGTGATGCTAGTTTGATTTCTTGGGCTTCTACTCAGACTTCAAAGCTCTAAATAATCCATTTTAGCTCCAAACTTTCTTCTTAATCGCATCCTACAAAATATAACACATGAAATAATTACAAAGTACTAACAATTAGGCTCAAATATATCAAAGTGTGGTAACTAGATTGTAAAATGTAGATAAAACACGATTTCCTAGCCTATCATCATTTGGTACATCTGATCAGGCGGGATTGATCCCAGTCACACCATTTACTTCTCAAGCTGGGGGAGGAGCTCAGACACCCGTCGCCAGTACTCCAGAGCAGCGGGATCATGTTGATCGGGCTCCTGGTGCTATGCCGGTAAAGCCCGTGAGCCCGTGATCATGGTTCAACCTAAGGCCAGGCCAGCAGCGCCAGAGGAGGAGCAAGAGAGGGTAGAGAGGTTCAAGAAGTATTTTCCTCCTACTTTTAGCGGTGCAACTTTTGAGGATTCATAGGGTTTTCTAGACCACTGTCACCATATTCTGTGCATTATGGGCGTAGTGGAGTTGAATAGGGTTGCTCATACTACTTTCCAGATGTCGGGGACGGTATATAGATGGTGGTAGGCTTATGAGGATAGTAGGCCAGCTGGTGCAACCCCACTAACTTGGACTCAGTTCATTAATCTATTTTTGAGGGAGTTCATTTCATAGACCCTCCGGGATGCGTTGCGCATCGAGTTTGAGCAGTTGCGCCAGGGGACTATGACCGTGTCTAAGTATGATATGAGGTTTGTAGATCAATCTCTTCATGTACCTGCTTCACTTTCCACTATTAGAGAGAGTGTTCGCAGATTTATTAAGGGACTCAGTTATGGTCTCAGACTTGGGATGGCACGGGAGTTAGATACTTGTACTCTATTTCATCGGGTTGTAGATATCGCTCGGAGAATGGATTGCATCCACGGCCTAGAGAGGGAGGATAGGGAGGTTAAAAAACCTCGTAGATCTGGGGGTTCTACTAATCCCTATTTTGGGGGCAGGGTGCCTCATGGTAGAGGTTATGTTAGTCATCCAGTTCAATCTGCACTTTAGGTTTTATGTGGTGCTCCAGCTATCCATGTGTCCTAGAGCACTTGTCCGAGACAGCTTCCACAGCCACGTCAGGAGAGGGGTTGCTTAGAGTGTGGGTATATCAGGCACATGGTGAGAGATTGCCAAACTTTGGGGGGGGGGGTGCCTAAGCGGGGTACTCAGGCTGCGGGTTCTGCTCCAGTTGCTACTACACATACACAACCATCTAGAGATGGGGGACAACCGGGTAGAGGGCGTCTTAGAGAGGGGGCTAGGCCCGTTGTTTTGCTTTCCCAGGTAGGACTGGGGCCGCGACACCAGATGATTTCATTATAGGTATTTTTCTAGTTTATCGTAGAGATGCGTCAGTTTTATTTTGTCCATGTCTTATTTATTAGTATGAGCATTCTATCTTGCTTCAATGTGGACATTTTTCATGATTCTTGTGTCTTTGTTTATGTTTCTACACCCATTGGGGATCCTATTATGGTAGACCGTATCTATCATTCTTGATGGGTCATAATTGGGGGTCTTGAGACTAGGGTCGACCTTCTATTAAATGATATGGTGCATTTTGGATTTGAGTTTGGGAGGGGTTGACCATGACTGGTGGTTGAGGTTCTCTACATGCATTGGGAGTCCGCTGCGTGTTATGGTTTTGTTCTATGGGATCGAGCTAGTGAAAGGTTTTCGGTTGATGGGATGTTTATCTTACTGGTGATTCCGAGTTGAGGATGGTATCCTCGTGTTTTCATATGGATTAGTATGTTTAGACTAGGCTATATGATGTGGTGGGGTTATGTTAGGATGAGATTCTTTGTGGTTATTTCATGAGTTTTGCTTCTCCCTTGTGTTATGGAATCGTAGTATGGTACATATAGGGAGTTGTACCTATTGGAATTGTTGGATAGTTTTCTCATGTGTTTTTTTTCCATCTTCAGTTATATTTGAATTATGCTTGTTGGGTGTGGATGGCGACGTATCTGTCTAGGTGGAGGTTGGTTTGGTTTGTTGGTCAGGTGAGTGTTATGAGTTTTCACATGTTTCTTACATCATTATCAATACTGTGATGGTTTGGAACAAGGTTCTAGTTAATATGAGATTATTTATCGGTACTAGGTTTTGTATTGGGTAGAAATTATGGTCAGATATGTGGCTTTGGGCATATGAGCGATGGGTTACGTCGTGTGGTTATACCTTGTGAATGCATTTATGATATTTGATTATGTTGCGTTGACGGGGTTATATGATTGGGGAGACGTGAGATCACCATGGGTATTTGTATGGTAAGTTATGAAGGTAATTTGATGGCTTTGGAATGACTTTTGCCATGTTCAAGGACGAACATCTGTTTAAGAGGGGGAGAATTTAACGACCCAATCAGTCTTTTTGATTATTTACATTTTCGTTCACATGATGTATTATGACTTGTGTGTATGGCCGGTTTTCGGTTTTCGAGCAATTTGGGATTAATTTGCAAGAGTGATTCTCGTTTTAGAAACTTTGAGTTGGAAAAGATGACTAAGTTTGATTTTTTATGTATTTGATCTCGGATCGGATTTTTTATGACTTTGTAAGGTCCAAATGATGATTATGTACTTAGGCGTATACCCGTAATTGGATTTGGAGGTTCCTAGGTTGATTTGGCACTTTTTGGCAAAAGTTTGCAATTTGAAGGTTTAGAATCTTCCTAAGTTGATCATGGGCTGGTTTTATGGCTATCAAGTCTGTATTTTTGTTTCGGACTTGGACTAGGTCCGTTTGGACATTTATGACTTGTGTGCAACGTTTGACGTCATTCGAAGTAGGTTTGATAGGAATCGAACGCTTGGTTGTGTTTTTAGTAGAATCTGAGTTTCATGGAGATTTTTATGCATTTTGGTGTTTGATTCGTGGTTTGTTATGTTATTTGATCATCCGAGTGCGCGAGCGAGTTAATATGATATTTTTAGACTTGTATGGATGATTGGTATGGAGCCTTTGGGGCTCGGTGAGTTTCAGACTCGTTTCAGGGTGATTCAGACTCGTTTCAGGGTGTTTAAGATTGTTCAGTGATTGTTGGTTTTTGGGCTAGGGCTGTAGGTCCCACAAATGCAAGATCCTATTTGCATTTGCGAACACTTCCATGCAAGGTTTGATGTCATTCCAAGTAGGTTTGGTAGGAATCGGACGCTTGGTTATGTTTTTAGAAGTTCTTAAGTTTCATGGTGATTTCTATGCATTTTGGTGTTCGATTCGTGGTTTGTTATGTTATTTTGATTATCCAAGTGGGCGAGCGAGTTAGTATGATGATTTTAGACTTGTCGGGATGTTTGGTGTGGAGCCCCGAGGGTTCGGGTGAGTTTCAGACTCATTTGGGGGTGTTTCAAACTCATTTTGGGTGTTTCAGACTGTATAGTGATTCTTGGTTTTTGGGCTGGGTCTGCAGGTCTCACAAATGTGATATCTTGATCGCATTAGCCAGGTGGGCACCGCATTTCGTGAGGTTTGACTGTTGCGAAGCCAGTGCAGAATTCGTGGTAGGTTTTTGGGACAGGAGAGTTCCCATTTATGAACTCGTTGATCGCATTTGCGATGGGTAGCTAGGCTAGGGATTTCCGCATTTGCGATGGGTACCTAGGCTAGGGCTTTCCGCAATTGCGATTAGATGATCATTTTTGCGAAGGGATCAGGGTTTGTAATTGCGAACATTGTGTTGCTATTGCGACATTTTTATACTTTCTCAGGGGTCTCTTTTGCGATGCCTTTTCTACATCTGCGGGTGGGTCACTTTTGCGAACACAAGGTCGCAGATGCAACATGCATCTTGTTTATAGCTGGGTATTTCGGGATTTAGCTTCATTTATCACATTTTTGAGCCCTAGACTCGATGAGAGGAAATTTTAGGAGGGGGTTTTCTTATAAAGTCTTGGTTAAGTGATTTTAAGTTAATTTTTATTATATTACATGATTATTTATGAGATTTACATCTAAATCATTATATTTGAAGAGAAAATTTTGGAATTTTTTACGATGTTTTGAAAAATGAAAATTTGAGTTTTGAAAGTCGAATTGGACTCGAATTTGAAAACTAGACACATATTTGGATTTGTGGGGTTATCGATAGTCAAGATCTAGCCCTTGACTGGATTTTGACCGTGCGAGTCCGCAGTTGACTTTTATTGACTTTTTGGGAACGTTGTAAAGATCTTAACTTTATTACTCGAAATTAATTTTTCTTGCATTGTTTGATGATATTAGTCATTTTTTGTCAGATTTTAACCAAGCGGAGGTGAGTTTTAGAGAGAGCATTTTTAGAGTATTGATTGAGGGATTTTGAGGTTTGTATCTTGCCTAACCTTGTGTGCGGGAAGTACCTCTTAGGATTTGGCTTATATGATTATTTGTGATATGTGTGAAGAAACGTGTACAGTAGGTGACGAGTGTGTTCATGGTCATATGTGTGATTTACGACTAGACTTGACTTGAAGTTGCTTTTATCGGCTTGTTTGATTGTGAGATCCCTACACTATGTGTTTCCTCTTTTGATGATAACATGACTTCTTGTTTCATGCTAGAAATCGTGTTTTAGGATTTGAACTTTCTAAATTGGCCAAGTTGGGCATTCGTGAGACTGTTTCTAATTGAGTTAGCTGAATTCATGCTTATATGTTGAACACTCATCTGCATTTCCTTTATTGGTCTGTCCTTGTGTAACTCATTGGCAGACTGTGAGTTTATGTCCTTATGACAATTGTTGGCATGTTATGTTGTTGTGATTATGGAACGTGTGGAATTTTTGCACGGATTATTCAAGTGTTTGCATGGGGTTTATGCCGTGCTATTGTTGTTGGTCATATTGCATATACGGCGAGACAAGACAAGCTATATATATATATATATATATATATATATATATATATATATATATATATATATCTTTNTATATATATATATATATATATATATATATATATATATATATATATATATATATCGAATTTGCGCATGTGGCTAGACAAGGTGGGATGATTATTAAAATATGTGTGGCGAGACAAGGCGGGCATTTACTTTATTGTTGCACACGTGGTGAGATAAGGGTGGCTATGTAGGGATGATATGTAATGGCATGGGGGCGTGTTGTTGATGAAAAATGGGTAATCTTACTTATTCATATGGCTTCCTTGCGTGTCTCATGCATATTATGTGAATTTTTTTATTATTCTCAATGTGCTACTCTGTGTCTCTATTATTACTTGATGCTTTTGTTGCCAAGATGGATTTATCTACGTAGAATTATCATCTCATATTCTATTGAGTTATTGATAACATAACAGATTGAAATAAATAGGGAGTTGTTATCATGCATTATTTTATTTGATTCTTGGCGAATTTTTATGAACGTGTTATTAATAATTGACACGGGTTGTGATATATGTTGTGGCACGAGCTCTTTGCTGTTCGAGTGAGACTTATGTTGTGGCACGCGGTTTTTGCCATGCAAGGATGATTGATAATGTGGGCACAAGGTGACGTGAGTGTGTGATTTTATTTCATGACTTATTGTTGGAGCGGGACCTTTGTTTGTTTTAAAAGGTTATCTCTTAAATTGATGAGATTACAGTTATTGCTTTCTGTTATTATTCCTTTGTTTACCGGTTCTTCATATTTTGCACAGGTTATTGATTAGTGAGTGTCTTGACATGAACCTAGAGGGGGGAATGCCCTGGCCCTTGGAATTATTCACAGAACGGTTGTTTAGATGGCAAGGAGAGTACTAAAGTATTCGAAATACATAAGTTATGAAAATGATAAGTGCATCAGTCAACATTCGAGGACGAATGTTCCAAAGGGGGGAATGATGTTAGACCCCATGTTTTTGTACGTGCAAGTATGTCGTAAGTGAATTGATGAAAGCTCGGAAATGAGATTATTTGGAGATTATAAGAATTATGCTATTTCAAACAAGTGATAAGTAAACTCGTGAAGGTGAGAGGGCAAGCAAATTGAAGAAAATGAATTTCTTCAAAGTTTGACATTTTGGAATAAAATACGGCCCGAGCTCAAATACCCAGTATTTATGGACTAGTGCAATACAAGGTACCACATGGCCATGATAGTAAGGTGTATAAAGTGTGTTAAATGTGAGTAGTATTTCAAGTAATTTGAGATAATTCATAAATATGTGGGGAATTGGTTAATTATTGGATTAGTGGGGAATTAATAAACTAATTAAGGAAAGTGGTGAATTATTTTGTGTAAACTTGATAAATTTAACCCCCCCCCCCCAACGTGGCTGCCCAAAGAGGCCATGATAATGAGTTTTTAACTCACAAGACAAGGTGGCACATTTTGTAGGAGCTCTTGGCTTAGTCATCTTATCAAAGTGGGGTCCGCACCTAAGGATTCAATACATCTCTAGTTCACTTTATCTACAAGTTAATAATGGAAAGATTCAGCAAGGATAAACTTTGCAATAGCAACGTTATCAATTGTTCATCTCTTAAGAAAAAGCTTCAGCAAGGATAAAATTTTGCAATGGCAACGTTATTGCTTCAAGAATTTCATACGAATACTATTTAATATTATAGCAACGTGGGATTTGAGATTCTAAGGGATTATGGTGCAATCTTTCTCAAAAATATCATATGGATCATTCCCTATTTCGATTCGCCGTTACGTGTTTCGTCGCGATTGGCGTGTGTTAGAAGGATTATCAAGAGAATCGGCTCAGGTATGTAATGCTAAACCCTTCCTTCATTTTGGCATGATCTCGTAATTACATGTGTTTGATAACGAGGCATAAAGAGAAGTTCATACTCCCAAATTTATACAAATTATACTAGTCTTATAAGTTACAATATTCTCCCTTATCGGGACTTTATATTCAATTGAGTATTGTCTCCTTCCAGTCAAGAGAGGATAGGTTCTATATATATATACATATATATATATATACATTATTACAGTTTTTTCACCATCATCGAGCTATAATCGGTGGACAGGCCCCTATTGGGCAACCTCATATCAGATGGTAAGTTATATATCGAGCCTATTGTGCCGAGCGCCCATGAGCGAGACCAGAATGGCCGAGATACAGAGCCTAGTATGGCCGAGCGCCTATGAGCGAGCCTACTACGGCAGAGCAGTTATATATACCGATCCCTATAAGGTCGGACAACTATTTTACTTACTATATTGAGAGAATTGAGTCAGTATCAGCAGGTAAGCATATATTCAGATTATCTTTGACTCCCAGTTACTTTCAATTATTATATTATCAGTTCAGTTTAAGTTTTCAGTTATTCTGTTGCTTTACATACTCAGTACACTATTTTGTACTGATGTCCCTTTATCTGGGGAAGCTAAATTTCATGCCTGCAGGTATTGATAATCAGTTTGACGAGCCCTCATAGTAGACGAGGTTAGCATTCAGCAAAGGATCAGTAATACTCCACCTCATTCGGAGTGCAGCCTAGTCTTTGAGTCATCGTGTCAAGATTTTGCTACAGACTTATGGGTAGGCCGGTACCCTATCCCATTTGATGTCTAATACTCTTAGAGGCTTTGTAGATAGAGGTTCATTTTGTACAGTATGTCAGAGGCCTTGACGGACCATATGTATTCATGTTTTAAGAAAGATGGTTCATTGATACAGTGCTTTCCCACTTATAGTTATACATTACAAGTGGTGGCCATGTTGGCCTAGTTACCCATGATAGTACGATAAGAAATATATATTACGTTGGTACTCGGTTGAGTAAGACGCCGGGTGCTTGTCGCGGCCCTTCGGTTTTTGTCGTGACATTTATATTCCAGAACAGTGATGTATATTTTAGATTTCCATGTATGTTAAGTAGAGCTTATGACTCTGTACTACTGGTTTTTGGGATGTATATCTATTGTTCATTTAAGCCATGTTAAATCATTTACTAGTTTATATTTAATTGTTAAATGGTTTAAATCTGTTAAATCTCAGCATGTGTTAGGCTTACCTAGTCCTAGGGATTAGGTGTCATCACTATCTTCAAGGTGGGATTTTGAGTAGTGACATAAAAACTACCCAAATATGAAAAAAGTTTAATTTTAATAATTTTTTAAAAAGTCAACAAAAATGAACCCCAGCCTTGCTTGGTCAAAATTTTAGACCCAAACCAAATTCTAATTGCCCATTCACCCCGAGCCCAGATATTTGATTGGTTTGGATATCTGACCTCAATCCTAGGTCTAAAGATCAATTTTACAAAATTATTAAATTCTACCCAAACCCCCTAATTTCCACCATGAAATTCATAGATTTGATGTTAAGAATTAATGAAAAGTAATGAGGAATAGATGGAAATTTAATTAGAGTTTCTTAACAATGAATTGAGGAGAAAATATTCTTCAAAAACTGCCTCTGCAGTGTTTAGGGTTTAGAAATGGTGTAAAATGAGCTAAGTGCCGATTTTTCCCTCTTGTACCAAGATATAGACGTCGCAATTGTGAACACTTGTTCACAATTGTGATGTCCGCAATTGGGAAACGCTGATCGCAAAAGCGACCAGTGCAACAGTACCCCATATGTCTCAAATGCAACAATACCCTCGCATTTGGGACAACTCCCTCTATCGCAAATACGGTCATTGGTTCGCATTTGCGAACTTGCCCAACCCAACACCATTGTCACAAATGTGACCCTTTGACTGCACAAGCGATACCCCGTCTATCGCAAATGCGATCTTAGCTTCGCATTCGCGAAGCATGCCTGCCCAACCTAGGTTTCACATTTGCAAGCCTAACATTGCAAATGTGAGGGTCGCAATTGCAATCAGTTACTCGAAAATGCGACACCTGCAATCTAACACCAGCAACAACTGTGCTTCAGTTGTTCCAACTCGATCTGCAAGGCATTCGAAACTCACCCAAGCCCCTCAGGCTACAAATTAAATATTCACACATGGGTAATAATATTATATAAACTCGCTCGCTACCTCAAATCATAAAAATAACATCAAATAACGAGAATCAATCATCAAAACTCAAGATTTCAAGTTGAAAACTCATTTTTCACAATCTTTCAAATAATGCGTCGAAACGCGATAGGATCACCTAGGGCCCCAACCAAACATGCGTACAAGTCCAAAAATATCATACAAACCAACCGAAATTGTGAAAATACTGATCCATGATCGTTTACCAAGAATGTTGACCGTGGTCAACTCTAACACATTTTAAGTCAAAAATCATGTTTTCTTTTAAATTTCACATAAAAGCTTTCCAATAAGCAACACGGACCACGCACACAAATAAATAAACATCAAATGAAGATATAAGAAGTGTCGAAACACGTAAATTAAGGCTAGTACTCAAAATGACCTATCGTGTCGTCACATTCTCCACTTCTAAAAGAAACATTCATCCTCGAACGAACATAGAAAAGTACCTGGACTGGTAAAAAGGCAGGGGTATCTACTCTGTATATCAAACTCGAACTCCCACGTAGCCTCCTGAATTGGCTAACCCCTCCATTAAAATTTCACATAATGAAAACTCTTAGACCTTAACTTACGAACCTGCCGGTCTAGAATAGCTACCGGCTCTTCCTCTTATGTCAAATTTTTACCAAGTTACACCGTGCAGAAATCCAAAACATGTGTCATGTCTTTATGGTACTTCTGAAGCGTGGAAACGTGAAATACTAGATGTACTCCTGCTAGGCTAAGAGTCAATGAAAGCCTATAAGCAACCTTTCAACCTCTCTCTAAGATCTTATACGTGCCAATAAATCTTGGGCTCAACTTTCCCTTATTCCCAGACCGCATTACGCCCTTCATAGGTGATACTTGGAGAAGAACCTTCATACCCTCCATGTAATTTATATCTCGAACCTTCTGATTTGCATAACTCTTCTGCCTGGACTGAGCTGTACAAAGTCACTCCTGAATCGCCTTAACATTCTCTATAGCATCACAGACCAAATCACTGCCCAACAATCTATTTTCTCTTTGCTCAAACCAGCCAATCGACGAATGACATCCCCCATATAAGGCCTCGTATGGTGCCATATGGATGCTCGATTGATAGTTGTTATTGTAGCTGAACTCCGTAAGAGGTAAAAACTAGTCCCACTAACCCCCAAAATCCATAGAGCATGCTCGTAACATGTCCTCCAATATCTGAATGGTGCCCTCAGACTCTCCTTCTGTTTGAGGATGAAATGTAGTACTCAGCTCGACCCACATGCCCAACTCACGCTGCACGGCTCTCCAAAAATGCAATTTGAATTGTGTGCCTCGATCAGAAATGATGGAAATGGTCACGCCGTACATGTTAATAATCTCCCATATGTAAATCTGAGCCAACCACTCTGAAGAATAGGAAGTCATCACTGGAATAAAGTGTGTGGACTTAGTCAACCAGACCATAATAACCCTGACTACATCATATTTTATCAAGGTCCATGGTAAGCCTACCACAAAATCCATAGTGATGCGCTCCCTCTTCCACTTTGGTGTCTCCAATCTCTGGGTCAATTCACCGTATTTCAAATGCTCACACTTCACCTGTTGATAATTCAAACACCAAGAGACGTAAGCAACAATATATTTCTTCATTTACCGCCACCAATTGTGTTGTTTTAAGTCACAGTACATCTTCGTTACACTTGGGTGAATGGAATAGCATGAATTGTGAGACTCCTTAAATATCAACTCCCTCAACCCATCAACATTTGAATCGCAAATCAGGCCCTGAAGCCGCAAAATACCGTTATCCCAATCGCAACATCCTTAGAAACACCCCTTTGCACCGTGTCTTTCAACACCAACAAGTGAGGATCATCAAACTGGAAAGCCTTGATACGCTCAAACAATGATGATTGTACCACAACAAAAGCAAGGACCCGTCTAGGCTCGAAAACATCCAATCTCATGAACCGTTGGTGTAACGACCTGACCGGTCATTTTGCATTATCGGACCTCATTCCCCTAAATGAAACCTCCCAGAGTAGCTTATTATGATTTATGACTTGCGGGGACTGGTGGTCCGGGATTCAGAGGTGTTTAGATTTCTATAGGAACATTTGGTTCTTGAGGTTGGCCTTTAAGGCCAAGTTTGACTTCGGTCAACATTTTTAGTAAACAACCTCGGAATCGAGTTTCGACGATTCCGGTAGGTTCGTATGATGATTCCGGACCTGGGCGTAGGTTTGGAATGGGTTTCTGATGACACAAGAGCTTTTCGGCGGCCAATATTGAATTAAGAGTTTCTTAAGTTCCTATTATGGTTTGGGAAGCGTTTTTGCAATATCGAGGTCTGAACGGAAATTCGAGATCAGGAATAGTTCTGTTATGTCATTTATGACTTTTCTGAGAAATTTGGTGTCATTCCGAGTAGTATAGGTCGTTTCGGCGCGTCGTTAGCGAAGTCTAGAAAACTTAAAGTTCCTAAGTTTGGTTCTAGGGGTTTTGAGGTGTGATTTTGAGTTTTAGCGTTGTTTTGGGTATTTCGAAGGCTCGAGCGGTTATGATTTGGGAATCGTTGGTATATTTTGACGGGGGCTCGGGTAGGCTCAGGTGCCTCCCGGACACCACACGAGTCCAAAAACCAGCTGCAATAGCTGCTAGTGCACCTGCTCTGGTGTGACCGCAGGTGCTGTTGCCCAGTCGCAGGTGCGGGGCCGCTCCTGCGGTCCCAGCCTCGCAGGTGCGACCCCCAGTGGTCAGGCCAGTTCTCGCAGGTGCAGATAAAACTCCGCAAGAGCGGAGCCGCAGGTGCGGTCTCCACTCCGCAGGTGCGGGCCCAGGCATCCTAGTCCATTTTCGCAGGTGCGAGCGAGATCGTAGGTGCGGTCCTCGAGCCGCAGGTGCAAAAACGCTGCTCAGACAGTTTGTTTTTATACATGGGAATTACCTCATTTCCCCTATCTTCTTCTTCTTCCTTGGGGCGATTTCCACCATTTTAGAGGGGCAAACGACCTAGTTATTAATGGTAAGTAAATTCCACTCTAATATTAGCTTCATGCATGAAATACTAGCTTAATTAACTACCTAAGTTAGTGGAAATTCAAGAATGGGGTAGTAACCTAGGGCTTTCGATAATTTGAAAATTTATCTGTGAATTAGCTATGAAATCAAGTAGAAATCGTATATTAACGATCCTTAGGCTATGGGTGAGTGTTTCCTTCGAGAATTTGTGGAATCCGAGCATGTGGGCCTAGGGTTGGATTTTAGAATTTCTTCAAGAATGGGAAATTTACTAAATAAGTAGGAGGATTTCCATATTTTGAACATAAATTAATGAATTTGTATAACATTTGTCTAGTTTCGAGTCCTCGGGTGTAGAATTCGGAGTTTCGGGCGCGTTCTTGGTCCGGGAAGTAGGTTCGACGCGAGGTGAGTCTCCTTTATAACCTTGTAAGGGGGAATTGTCCCCATAGGTGATTATAAATAATTGCATGTCCTTATTTGCGGGGGGCTACGCACGCACGAAGTGACGAGAATCCGTGCGTAGCTACTACTATGTTATGTTGGGTAGTTCTAGGACTCACGAGCATGCTTATATGTTCCTTACATGTATTCCTAAACGTATCTTGAACTTCTTATTATCCTTGATTTTGCATGAGAATATAAGTAAGTTGTGATCCATGATATATTGCTTAGGTTCTTGCCTTAAAGAATAATCTCTGATAATTCCCTAAAAATTGATAATTTTATGTATGTATGCGGCACCGCGTTACATGTATGATTTGTGAGCGGTATCTCCCTACTATTATGTCAAACGCGTCGCATGTTCGATTCACGAGCGGGGTAATAGATGCATCTATGGTTCGAGCCGTTCGACCCTCGGCAGTGCACATTTATTTTTTTGCGACGTTTCGGCCGTACGTGTCCGGCCTAATATGTGTTGTATGATTCACTGGAAATTTGTTGTGATTGTACAAACTGGTTCATGTTAATAAGGGAATTTAGTACATTATGTGCTAGTGTAATTTGACATGCATAGGTAAATACAACTATACTTGATGATTTATCTCCTTGTGATTTCTACGACTATTATGCCTGCCTAGTTCCTATTAAATCATGTTATTTAGAAAATGCTGACCCTAATAAGTATCATGTCTACCTGTCGTCACTACCTCTTCGAGGTTAGGCGGGATACTCACTGGGTACATATTTATTTATGTTCTCATGCTGCACTTATGTACTTAATTGTACAGCTTCTGAGGTTGGTGCATCTGGTTATCAGACCGGATCTCGATTCTGATCTCCGTTGGACCCGACTTCATGGTGAGCTGCTTCTCCTGACGATCCTCGGCGGCACCTTGGAGTTTTCTTTTGCTTATTTCCCGTCTATTCCTTTCAGACAGTGGGATTGTATATTATATTTTGTATCTTCTGTTAGTATGCCCGTAGGACTTGTGACACTAGTTCCTGGCACACACGTAGTTGTTATTTTGGTTTACGGGTCTGTATCTATACATATTGGCTCATTCCTCATCATAATTGTTTCGATTAAAAACTAGCTAATTATCTTTGTCAAATCACATTTTAACTTTTAAAAACCGAGTATATTTTAAAGTGTTTAAACTAATAAAAAGGAACCTTTAGTAACTTAAGAGTCATCTTGCCTGACCTCGCTGTTGGGCGCCATCACGACCTCAATTAGGATGTTGGCTCGTGATAACATGGTATCAGAGCACTAGGTTCATGTAGGTCTCACAAGTCACGGGAAAACCTAGTAGAGTCTTGCGGATCGCTAAGGAGACGTCTGTACTTATCTTCGGGAGACTATAGGGTATTAGGAAAACCTCTCCTTATTTTTATTCTATCGTGCAGTCAATGGTTTACTAAATTTAGTTCTTCTGTTGTCTCACAGATGGTGAGGACGCGTACATCCGATGTTCCAGATCCGGGAGGGGCCGCTACCCCCGTTGTTTGTGGCCATAGCAGAGGCCGGGGGAGGGCACTAGCCCGAGGTAGGGGACGAGGGCGTCCCCGAGCTATCCCAGTCATACCACCGGAGGACCCCACTATAGAGGAGCAGGGTGAGGTGCCCCCAACAGGTCCTGCTCCAGTAGACTTTATGACGGCGCCAGGATTCCAGGAGATCATGGGCCGTATGATGCGATTCATGGACACTATGTCCCAGGATGGTTTATTTCCAGCGGATCCTGCCACATCTCAGGCAGGAGGGGGAGCCCAGACCCCTACTGCCCAGGCTACAGGCCAGACAACAGCACTTCATCATATCCCGAGTAAACTGCCCATGGGTGGAGCCCAGCTAGTAGCAGCAGCACCTAAGATCAGACCAGCTGCGGACGGCGATACGCAAAAGTTACTGGATAGGTGGACCCGATTGCACCCTCCTATCTTCGGGGGTGAGAAGGGAGAGGATGCCCAGGACTTTATTGGTAGGTGTAGGGACAGACTGCAAAACATGAGGATACTGTAGTCCCATGGAGTGGACTTCACTACTTTCCAGCTTGAGGGCAGGGCTCGCAGATGGTGACAGTCCTATATCCTGGGTAGACCAGCAGGTTCCCCTACCATCACTTGGGAGCAGTTCACTCAGCTGTTCCTGGACAGGTATATTCCACCCTCCGAGAGAGAAGAGCTGCGATATCAGTTTGAGCAGTTGGAGCAGGGGCAGATGTCAGTGACAGATTACGAGGCCAGGTTTTCTTAGTTGTCCCGTCATGCCCTTATGATATTGCCTACTGATGCTAAGAGAGTGCGGAGATTTGTAGCAGGGCTGCACTCGGGTATTAGGGCCAACATGGCCCGAGAGGTGGAGATGAGGACTCCCTATCAGCTTGTGGTCGAGATAGCTCGCCGGATTGAGGGTTATGGTTCGAGAGGCAGAGAGCAGGGTCAGCATGATAAGAGAGCTAGATATTCAGGAGATTTCAGAGGTGCCCCAGCCAGGGGTAGAGGCCAGTCTAGCAGGCCTCCATATTCAGCTCCTCCACCACCTCCTCGTGGTGCTCCAGTGAGGCCCTATTTCAGCGTCATGCTAGAGAGTTCCTACCGCCCACCAGCCATTCAGGGTTCCTCAGGCGGGTATTCCGGTCATCAGGGGTCTTCTATTCCTTACCTCAGTGCCATGCGTGAGTGTTCTCCCCGTCCCCTAGCTGTCCAGGGTCCTTCTTCAGGGCAGCAGGCCATGCTACCAGCCAGATGTTATGAGTGTGGGGATCCAGGCCACATGAGGAGGACTTGTCCTAGGCTTCGGGGCAAGGCCGTTCAGCAGAGCTATCAACCTACATTTTCAGCACCGGTGGTTCGTCCACCCAGAAGTGGAGGGCAGACTGGTAGAGGTCGTCCCAGAGGTGGAGGCCAGGCAGGGGGGAGCTCTGGCAACCCCTATTCATGCCAGCGGAGGTTAGCCAGCTCCTGTTCATTCTGGAGGGGCTTAGTCTTCCGGTGCTCCAGCTAGATTCTATGCTATCCCGGCCAGATCAGATGCAGTAGCCTCAGACGCGGTGATCACATGTATTATTACAGTATGTGGTAGAGAGGCATCCGTGTTATTTGATCCATGATCCACTTATTCCTATGTTTCAGTCTTATTTGCTCATTTTTTCTATGTCCCTTGTGAGTCCTTGGGTTCTCTTATTTATGTGTCCACTCCCGTGGGCAATTCTGTGGTTGTAGACTGGATTTGTCAGTTCTATGTGATTTCGTTTTGTGGATTCAAGACTCGAGCGAATCTCTTATTGCTCGACATGGTTGATTTTAAATTATTTTGGGCATGGATTGGCTATCTCCTTATCATTCCATGCTAGATTGCCATGCCAAGACAGTTACCTTAGCCATGCCCGAGTCGCATAGGCTGGAATGGAGAGGTTCCTCAGTTAGTACAGCAGGTCGGGTTATTTCATTCTTGAAGGCTCGACATATGGTCAAGGAGGGTTGTGTGGCCTATTTTGCTTATGTGCAGGACACCACCGCCGAGTCTCCGATTATTGATTCAGTGCCAGTGGTTTGAGAGTTTGCTGATGTATTTCCTTCGGACCTTCCGGGCATGCCTCCGGATTGTTATATTGATTTCTGTATTGACTTAGCTTCAGGCACCCAACCTATATCTATTCCTCCGTACCTTATGGATCCGAAAGAGTTGAAGAAGTTGAGGGAGAAACTTGAGGAGTTGTTATCTAAGGGGTTCATCAGGCCGAGTGTATCGTCGTGGGGTGCTCTAGTTCTATTTGTAAAGAAGTAGGATGGGTCTATGCGAATGTGTATTGATTACCGGCAGTTGAACAAGGTCACTGTTAAGAACAAGTATCCTTTGCCGCGCATCGATAATTTGTTTGACTAGTTGCAGGGTGCTCGTGTGTTTTCTAAGATTGATTTGAGATTGGGGTACCATCAGTTGAGGATTCGGGCTTCAGATGTTCTGAAGACTGATTTTCGTACGAGACATGGCCATTATGAGTTCCTGGTGATGTCCTTTGGTTTGACTAATGATCCAGCGGCATTCATGGACTTGATGAATAGGGTGTTCAGGTCGTATATTGATTCCTTTGTCATTGTTTTCATTGATGACATTTTGATTTACTCACGTAGTCTGGGGGAGCACGAGCATCATTTGAGAGTTGTGCTCCAGACTTTGCGAGAAAAAAAGCTATATGCTAAGTTCTCCAAGTGTGAGTTCTAGTTAGATTCCGTGTCATTCTTAGGGCATGTGGTATCCGGAGAGGGTATCAAGGTCGATCCTCAGAAGGTTGAGGCGGTTCAGAGTTGGTCGCGTCCTACTTCAGCTACAAAGATCAGGAGCTTCTTGGGCCTAGAAGGCTATTATCGCCTGTTTGTGGAGGAGTTCTCTTCTATTGCAGCCCCATTGACTAGATTGACTTAGAAGAATGCCCCGTTTCGATGGTCTGACGAGTGTGAGGAGAGCTTTTAGAAGCTCAAGACAGCATTGACCTCAACACCAGTTCTGGTATTGCCTTCCGGTTCTGGGATGTATACAGTATATTGTGATGCTTCGCGCATTAGCTTGGGGTGTGTATTGATGCAAGAGGGGAGAGTTATTGCTTATGCTTCGGGCCAGCTGAACGTTCATGAGAAGAATTACCATGTGCACAATTTGGAGTTGGCGGCGATTGTTCATGCTCTTAAGATTTGGAGGCACTACTTGTATGGAGTGTCCTGTGAGGTTTATAAAGACCATCGTAGCTTACATCACTTGTTCAAGTAGAAGGATCTTAATTTGGGGCAGCGCAGGTGGCTTGAGTTGTTGAAGGATTATGATATCACCATTCTTTATCACCCGTGCAAGGCAAACGTGGTAGCAGGTGCTTTGAGCAGGAAGGCAGAGAGTATGGGTAGCTTGGCTTATATTGCAACAGAGGGGAGACCTCTATCCTTGGAAATTTAGTCCTTGGCTAATCGCCTGGTGATATTAGACCTTTTAGAGCCTCGTCGAGTTCTAGCACATGTGGTTTCTCAGTCTTCGTTATTGGGGGAGATTAAGGCTCGGCAGTATAATGATCCGTTTTTGGCTGAGCTACGAGAGACAGTGATTCAGGGCAAGTCCAAGGAGATTATTATTGGCAAGGATGGTGTTCTAAGACTTCAGCGCTGCTTATATGTTCCTAAGATTGATGGCCTGAGGGAGAGATTCTAGAGGAGGTACACAGTTCTCGGTATTCTATTCATCCTGGTGCTACGAAGATGAATCGTGATTTGAAGAAGCATTACTGGTGGAGGCGAATGAAGAAGAACATTTTGGAGTATGTGTCTAGGTGTCTTAATTGCCAGCAGGTGAAGTATGAGCACCAGAGTCCAGGAAGCCTACTTCAGCAGATGCCCATTCCTGAGTGGAAATGGGAGCGCATCACTATGGACTTCGTGGTTGGGTTGCCTCGAACTTTGCGGAAGGTTGACACAGTTTGGGTCATTGTGGATAGGTTGACCAAATCGGCGCATTTCATTCCAGTAGCTACTACTTATACTTCTGAGAGGTTGGCCCAGATCTACATTCCGGAGATAGTCCGGTTGCATGGTGTGCCGGTGTCCATTATATCAGATCGAGGTCCTCAGTTCACCTCGCACTTCTGGAGAGCATTACATGGTGAGATGGGTACCTAGATAGACCTCAGCACAGCATTTCATCCTCAGAATTATGGTCAGTCAGAACGTACAGTTCAGATATTGGAGGACATGCTCAGTGCATATGTGATTGACTTCGGAGGTCAGTGGGACCAGTTCTTGCCTTTGGCCGAGTTTGCTTACAATAATTGTTATCAGTCTAGCATTGAGATGGAACCATTTGAGGCTTTGTATGGTCGGCGATGTCGTTCTCCTATCGGGTGGTTTGAGCCTGGCGAGGTGAAGTTATATGGAACCGACCTAGTGAGGGATGCTTTGGAGAAAGTGAAGTTGATTCAGGAGAGGCTCCGCACAGCACAGTCCAGACAGAAGAGTTACGCGGATCAAAGGGCGCGTATGTATCATTTATGGAGGGAGATAGGGTCTTGTTGGAAGTCTCGCCTATGAAGGGTATTATGAGGTTTGGGAAGAAGGGCAAGCTGAGCCTGAGGTTTATAGTTCCCTTTGAGGTGTTGAGGCGAGTTGGGGACGTTGCTTATGAGCTGGCCTTACCTCCCAGTTTATCAGGAGTTCATCCAGTTTTTCATGTATCCATGCTCTGGAAGTACCATGCCGATTTCTCTCTGTGGTTGATTTCAGCACTATTCAGTTGGATGAGAGGTTGGGCTACGAGGAGGAGCCCGTCGCTATTATTGATAGACAGGACCGCCAGTTGAGGTCCAAGAGAGTTTCTGCCGTAAAGGTCCAGTGGAAGGGCCAACCAGTCGAGGAGGCGACCTGGGAGTTCTAGGAGGACATGCAGAGCAGATATCCACACTTATTCAGCACTCCAGGTATGATTCTAGACTCGTTCGAGGACGAACGTTTGTTTAAGAGGTGGAGAATGTAACGACCTGACCGGTCATTTTGCGTTATTGGACCCCGTTCCCCTAAATGAAACCTCCCATAGCGGCTTATTATGATTTATGACTTGCGTGGACTAGTGGTCCGGGATTCGGAGGTGTTTAGAGTGCTATAGGAACATTTGGTTCCTTGAGGTTGGCCTTTAAGGACAAGTTTGACTTCGGTCAACATTTTTAGTAAACGACCTTGGAATCGAGTTTCGACGATTCCGTTAGCTTCGTATGATGATTCCGGACCTGGGCGTAGGTTCGGAATGGGTTTCTGATGACCTGGGAGCGTTTCGACGCCCAATATTGAACTAAGAGTTCCTTAAGTTCCTATTATGGTTTGGCATGTGTTTTTACGATATCGAGGTCCGAACGGAATTCCGAGACCGGGAATAAGTCTGTTATGACATTTATGACTTGCCTGCAAAATTTGGTGTCATTCCGAGTAGTATAGGTCGTTTCGGCGTGTTGTTAGCGAAGTCTAGAAAACTTAAAGTTCCTAAGTTTGGTTCTAGGGGTTTTGAGGTTTGATTTTGACTTTTAACGTTGTTTTGGGTGTTTCGAAGGCTCGAGCGAGTGCGTATTATGATTTGGGACTCGTTGGTATATTTGGACGGGGGCTCGGGTGGGCCCAGGTGCCTCCCGGACACCACACGAGGACAAAAACTAGCTGCAATAGCTGCTGGTACACCTGTTCTGGTGTGACCGTAGGTGCGGTTGCCCAGTCGCAGGTGCGGGACCGCTCCTGCGGTTTCCCAGTCGCAGGTGCGGGACCGCTCCTGCGGTCCCAGCCTGAGGTGCGGATAAAACCCCGCAGGAGAAGAGCCGCAGGTGCGGGCCTAGGCATCTTAGTCCATTTCTGCAGGTGCGAGCTTTTGCTCGCAAGTGCCGACCTCGAGCCGCATGTGCGGAAACGCTATTCACTCTAATACCTGGTTATTAAAGGTAAGTAAATTCCACTCTAATATTTGCTTCATGCATGAAATAATAGCTTAATTAACTTCCTAAATTAGTGTAAATTTAAGAATGGGGTAGTAACCTAGGGCTTTCGATAATTTGAACATGTATCCATGAATTAGGTATGAAATCAAGTAGAAATCGTATATTAATGATCCTTAGGCTATGGATGAGTGTTTCCTTCGAGAATTTTGTGGAATCCGAGCATGTGGGCCCGGGGTTGGAGTTTAGAATTTCTTCAAGAATGGGAAATTTACTAAATAAGTAGGAGGACTTCCATATTTTGAGCATAAATTAATGAATTTGTATAACATTTGGCTAGTTTCGAGTCCTCAGGTGTAGAATTCAGAGTTTCGGGCGCGTTCTTGGTTTGGGAAGTAGGTTCGATGCGAGTTGAGTCTCTTTTCTAACCTTGTACGGGGTATTTTCCCCATAGGTGATTATAAATAATTGCATGTCCTTATTCTCGGGGGCTACGCACGCACAAAGTGACGAGAGTCCGTCTGTAGCTACTACTATGTTATGTTGGGTAGTTTTAGGACTCACGAGCATTCTTATATGTGCCTTACGTGTATTCCTAAATGTATCTTGAATTGCTTATTATCCTTGATTTGGCATAATAATATTAGTAAGTTGTGATCCATGATATATTACTTAGGTTCTTGCCTTAAAGAATAATCTCTGATAATTCCCTAAAAATTGATAATTTTATGTATGTATGCGGCACCGCGTCACATGTATGATTTCGTGAGCGAAAAAGCCCTACTATTATGTAAACCGCATCGCATGTTTGATTCGCGAGCGGGGTAATAGATGCATCTATGGTTCGAGCCGCTCGACCCTCGGCAGTACACATTTATTTTTTTGCGACGTTTCGGCCATACTTGTCCGGCCTAATATGTGATGTATGATTCACTGGAAATTTGTTAATTGTACAAACTGGTTCATGTTAAGAAGGGAATTTAGTACATTATGTGCTAGTGTAATTTGACATGTATATGTAAATACAACTATACTTGATGATTTATCTCCTTGTGATTTCTACGACTGTTATGCCTGCCTAGTTCCTATTAAATCATGTTATTTAGAAAATGTTGACCTTAGTAATTATCACGTCTACCTCTCGTCACTACTCTTCGAGGTTAGGCGGGATACTCACTGGGTACATATTTTTTTATGTACTCATGTTGCACTTCTGTACTTAATTGTATAGGTTCTGAGGTTGGTGCATTTAGTTATTAGACTGGATCTCGATTCTGATCTCTGTTGGACCCGACTTCACGGTGAGCTGCTTCTCCTGACGATCCTCGGCGGCACCTTGGAGTTTTCTTTTGCTTATTTCCCGTCGATTCCTTTCAGACAGTGGGATTGTATATTATATTGTGTATATTCTGTTAGTATGCCCGTAGGACTTGTGACACTAGTTCCTGGCACACACACAGTTTTTATTTTGGTTTATGGGTCTGTATCTATACATATTGGCGCATTCCTCATCATAACTGTTTCGAATAAAAACTGACTAATTATCTTTGTCAAATCACGTTTTAACTTTTAAAAACAGAGTATATTTTAAAGTGTTTAAACTAATAAGAAGGAACCTTTAGTAACTTAAGAGTCGGCTTGCCTGACCCCGCTGTCGGGCGCCATCACGACCTCAGTTAGGATGTTGGGTCGTGACAGTTGGCCAAAGCATGAACATCCATGGATAGTGGCCGCTCCACTACTGGTAAATATGTCAAACTGCCCATGCTTTCTTCCTTCCTACTCGATGCATCGGACACTACATTGGCCTTCCCCGAATGGTATAATATGGTAAAATCATAGTCTTTCAGCAACTCTAACCGTCTCTCCTGCCACAAATTAAGGTCTTTCTGCTTGAACAGGTACTGGAGACTCCGATGGTCGATATAGACCTCATATGGAACACTGTATAGATAGTGCCTCAAAATATTCAATGCGTGAATAATGATTGACAACTATAATTCATGCACAAAGTAATTCTTCTCATGAACCTTCAACTGTGGAGATACGTAGGCAATCACCCCACTGTCCTACATCAATACTGCGCCAAGTCCAATGTGTGATGCGTGACAATACACGGTGTAAGATCCTACACCTGTAGGCAACACCAACATTGGGGTTGTAGACAATGCATGCTTGAGCTTCTGAAAGCTAACCTCACACTCGTCGGACCATCTGAAAAGAGCACCCTTATGGGTCAACTTGGTTAATGGGTCTGAGTTAGATGAAAACCCCTCCACGAACCCGCAATAATAACCCACCAAACCCAAGAACCTCTAAATCACTGTAGCTGAAGCAGGTCTAGGATAGTTCTGAACTGCCTCAATCTTCTTAGGATCTACCTTAATGCTCTAGGAAGATACAACATGGCCAAGAAAGGCAACCAAGTCTAACTAGAACTCACATTTTGAAAACTTGGCATATAAGTGACGATCCCTCAAAGTCCAAAGAACGATCCGGAGATGCTGCTCATGCTCCTCACGACTGCGGGAGTAAACCAAAATATCATCAATAAAGACAACTACAAAGGAATCTAGATAGGGATCGACCACCCAGTTCATCAAATCCATAAAGAATGTTGGGGTATTAGTTAAGCCAAACATCATTAAGAACTCATAGTTACCATACCGAGTCCGAAAAGCTGTATTAGGGACATTTGATGCCCTAATCTTCACCTGATGGTAGCTAGATCTCAACTGGTCAAATAAGTCATCAATACTCGACAAAGGATACTTGTTCTTGATAGTGAACTTGTTCAACTGCCGATAATTGATGCACATCATCATTGACCTGTCCATCTTCTTCATAAAAACCGATGCACCCCAAGGTGAGACACTCGGTCTAATAAATCTTCTGTCAATAAAATTTTGGAACTGTTCCTTCAACTCAACTAAGGCCATACAGTATGGTGGAATAGAAATGGGCTGAGTGCCTGGAGCCAAGTCAATAGAAAAGTCGATATCTCTATCGGGTGGCATCCCCGGAAAATCTGTAGAAAACACCTCTGGGAACTCACGCACCACTGGAACCAAATCCATAGAAGGAACCTCTGCAATGGAATCATGGATATAGGACAAATATGCGAGACACCCCTTCTTGATCATACGTCGAGACTTCACATATGAAATGACCTTGCTAGTAGAGTGACCAAGAGTTCCTCTCCACTCCAACCTAGGCATCCCCGACATAGCTAAAGTTACAGTCTTGGCATAACAATCCAAGATAGCATGATGCAGGACAACCAGTCCACACCAGGAATAACCTCAAAATCTACCATATCAAACAACAGAATATCAACTACGGTATCATAACCATGAAATGTAATCACACAAGACCTATTCACCCAATCAACTACTATATAATCTCTTACCAGTGTAGATATAGAAACAGGAACATCAAGAGAATTATGAGGCATACTCAAATGCGAATCTTGCGTAGTGCTCTGAAGTATGGGACAGTATCTTTTGATATGACCCATACCTCCACACTCAAAGCACTCTCTTTGCTAACGTGGTTGCTGAATCTGGGACTGATACTAACGGTCCGGATACCCACCGTGATAGCTCTGAAACGGTGGTTCATTGATGGGAGATGAAGGTGCACTGTAAGCTAGCTGCTCAGGACGAGACCCAAAAGATCCACGGCTGCCCGAAACACCATGTGATGCCTGAAGCGCTGACTGAACCGCCCTGATAGGATAGCTTCTACCAAATGAACCCCTGCCTCCCGATGAGGTACCCCTTAAACCACCAAAATGACGAGGCCTCTTCTCAGATGACATCTCTCTACCCTGACCACGAATCCTCTCGATCCGCCTAGCGATCTCCACAACTCGAGTGCAAGAAATATTGTCATCAGTATATCTGGACATCTCTAGCCTGATACCATAAGTAAGGCCATCTATAAATCACTTCACCTTCTCCATCTCAATAAGTATCACAACAACTTCATGGTGAGATAAATCCCCGAATCTGGTCTCGTACTGGGTAATGGTCATGCTACTGTGCTGGAGGCACTCAAACTGACTGTGGAAGTCCTCTCTCTGAGTAAAATGGATGACCTTCTCCAAGAACAACTGTGGAAACTGATCCCAAGTGAGTAGAGGTGAACCTGCTGGTCTGCGCCGAACATAATCCTACTACCACCTCTTGCTAGAACCATGCATCTGAAACACCAGGATGTCTTGACTCCACTATACCCATGTTGCGCAATACCTCATGGCAACGGTCCAAGAAGTCCGAAGGACCCTTATGTGTACCACCGAAGTGAATAGGAAATAACTTGGTGAACCTGTCCAACCTCTTCAACCCCTCGGGCGACATCGTCGGTCCCTCCCAAGACTGCGTAGCAATAATAGGCTAAACTGCTCAAACTGATGGAAGATCCGGAGTCTGATATTCTTGAGCCATCTTCTCTGGAGTGTGAGTAGTAGAAGTCTGGGCTCCTCCCTCAGATTGAGAGATGATTGGTGCCATAGGGAATAGAATGGCCTGGGCCACACTCTCCATAAGGCCCACTAGTCGGACTAGGGCGTCTTGAGGTACTAGGGTGGTCATGAACCCCTCTAGGACCTAAGTTGGTCCAACTGGTGCACTCTAAATAGGGATCTCCTCCAGCTACTCAATGAGGATCTGCAATAGGTGTTGATGCTCGTGCTCGAGGCTGAGCTTTGCCTCTTCCTATAGCCATTCCTCGGCCCTGGCTCCTACCGTAGCAGTGGTTGTAACCTAGGGCTCTGACTCCTGGTCAGTTGTGGATGTTGTGTGTATCTTCACCATCTGTGAGAGAACAAGAATATAATGATTCAAACTCAATGATAGAATAAAATCGCAAGATAGAGAAAGAAAGAAGTGAAATTTTACTAAAGCCGTATAGCCTCTAGAAGATAAGCTTGCTTCAGACTCTACTAAGCTTTCTCATGCCTCGTGAGACCTAGGCAACCTAGTGCTCTGATACCAACTTGTCACGACTCAAAATCCCAACCTCGGGGTTATGACGATGCCTAATGTCGACTTGCTAGGCAAGACAATATTAGATACACAACTATTCATTTTTAACAATTTAAAAATAGATTAATAAGATGATAAAGTTGTAAAACTTCAAAATATAATAAAACTCCAAACACGATGTCTAGTCAAATCCCTAAATCTAGTGTCACAAGTACATGAGCTCCTAAGAATACTACAACCAAAGGCCGAAATAGAAATACAATTGTCTGAATGAAGTAAATAATACAAAAGATGATAAGGGGATTCTGGGTTTGCGGACGTTGTGCAGATCTACCTCAAGTCTCCGGATGAATAGAAGTTCGAGCAATGCCTCCACTAAAAGCCATTGGGACCGACACCAGGATCTGTACAAGAAGTATGAGTACAACCGACTGCATGTACTCCGTAAATGTCGAGTCTAACCTCGATGAAGTAGTGACAAGGCTATAATAGGGCACTCAGTATAAATCTATACGAGTCTAAGTGATATCAATAGTTGAAATAGAGGAAACAATAGATGACATAAAGTTTGTAACAATAAGTAAATAACAGAGGGCCCCAGAATATCATTTATGCTCAATTTCTCAATACAACACGGACACTGAACCAATAGTAAAGAATAGTCAAATATGTATTCTCTATTGCGGCGTGCAACCCGATACACAAATATATAAACAAATACCGTTGCGGCGTGCAGCCCGATCCCAAACAACATATCCATATTTGTTACGGCGTACAATCTGATCCCAAATAATAATACCAATATTTGTTGTACCGTGAAACCTGATCCCAAACAACAATACCAATATTTGTTGTAGCGTGGAACCCAATCCAAAATATCATAACAACATATGCACAACTCTAAAATCAACTACAGTGTATTTCACAATGAACGCAACAAGGGAAATAATCAATTAAAGGCATGAGACATGTAAAAGTTATTATCTACCAACATATGGAAACTTAAAACAAGTAAAAGCAGCAACAATTGAAGCGCGGATACATGAAAACATATAGCAAGTTAAGGCATGTAATGAACGAAGGAATGAATTTAACAAGTAGAAACAAGTAACTATTAAAGCATGTGACACGTGAAAACATGGAATAGCTGAAGGCATAAAGTATTTGAAGACAAACAACTAAGTAGCCTGCCCCACATGCTTAACCCATAACAACGTATATACGCTCGTCACCTTGCATATACGACGTCCCCACACATAGATCAAGTAGAAAATATACCAATCAAGTCATAATTCCCTCGAGTCAAGATTAACCATGATACTGTCACGGCCCAAAACCTATTAAGGCCGTGATGGCGCCGGACACCACCGTCAGGCAAGCCAATCATTAATTAATTGAAACAATTTCATGTTTTAACATTTATGAAAATCATTTCCTCTCACTTTATTACATATTAACTAAATAAAATCTATTAAATAAAACAATGGTTTGAATATTCCATTTTAGCAATTATATCCCAATACATCCCAGAACCCGGTGTCACAAGTACATGAGCAATTTCTAAGAATTTAGACAATCATCAAAAAGCTTGTCCGAAATACAAATCTGACAAGGAATTTAAAATAAAAATAAATACAGTATGAGGGAGACTCTGTCAGCTGCGGATCGCCTCCGGATGGTGCGGCTCGCCTTAGTCTCCAAACTAGCCATGTCACTATGAAAGTACATGTGCAATAAAAATGCACAGCAAGGGTAGCATGAGTAATAAAACAACGTGTACTCAGTAAGTCGCCCGCCTAACCTCAGAGAGTTAGTGACGATAGGTCGAATTAGACACTCACTATGGTCCAACAAATTACTTTAACAGAAAATGATGTTCACGGTAGGCATGTAAAGGTAGTAAAGCAGCAAATATATAAGGCACTGAAGTCCAAGTAAATACTGGAAGTAAATAAACAGTTACTACTTCCTCATTTTTCCCCCAAATATCTTAAATAAACAATTACTTCTTGTTTTTCCTGCAAATATCTTATCACTTCAAAATCCATGAAAACATTTAACAATTTAGCATGCACATACGGGATAAGGACAACCAGCCTGAGCCGTCATAATAATCATCTATGTGCACTGACAAGGATCGAACCACCCGTACCATAAGTGAACCTTTCAATAAAATAATCATGTCTATGCACTGTCGAGAGTCGAACGTCCCGAACCATAACTGCATCTTTCAATCCGCCGTGGCATACGACCCGCTCCCATGAGAGTGGGGAAAATAACACTCCGCTCGCGGAATGTAAATTGTGAAGCGTTCATATGCAGTCATGCACAATCCACAGTCCACCCCGAATACGTCGAGAAAACAAATACTCAAGTAAATGAAAGATTTTCTCTTTTAAAAACCACAAAATAGTATTTAAATCCTTTCTCGAAATTCATTTGCCAAGTTTAATAATATTCCATAGTATCACCTTATCAGGTATGCAATTATCCACGGAGGAAATCAATTCTCTTTCTAGATGATTAAGAAAATGAACTCTAGTCTTCTTAGATATTCAATTACAATTTCGATTATATTAATAGTCTAATATTACAGCAGGATCAGAGGTACAACAGGTAAGGCATGCTAGTGGGTCCTAGAATACCCGGACATGACATAATAGTAGCTACGCACGGACTCCCATCACCTCATGCGTACGTAGCCCCCGCAGATAGTAGCACATACTAAATTAGTTCACCTAGGGAGACAATTCCCCCTCACAAAATTAGAAAGGAGACTTACTCCGAAGTCCCATAACCGCCTTCCAAGCCCTTCCGATGACTCTCATGGATGCACAACGCCCCAAAACTACCAAGTAACGGGAAAAGCAATGAAAATTCATCCTAATACTTGCAACAAATTCAAATTATATACTTTCCCAACTCCTCTCGGTGAATTGACCAAAATGCCCTCGGGCCCACGTCCCCGGAATCGGAAATTTCTCGAAGATATATTCTACCCATAGCTCTACTAGTTCAAATATACAGTTTATTCTAAATTCCATGCTCAAATTCATGGTTAAAATCCAATTAAAAATTTCTAGGTTTCTTTAAGATTTTCTCAATTTTCCTACAAGTTCTCATGAATAATCCCATGTAATAACCTTGTATTTAACTTAGAACATGAAGGAATTACTTACCTATCATTGCATGAAGAAAATCCTCCTTGAAGCCTCCCAAAATCGCCCATGCCAAGATGAAATAGTGAGGAAATAGCCAAAAATCACGGTTTTAAAACATTCTGCCCAGGCCATTTTTCGCACCTGCGATCCAGGTCTCGCACCTGCAGCTTTTCCTCAGCTCCAGCCAAATTTGCACATGCGCCCCATAGTCTGCATCTGCGACTTCGCAGGTGCAGAAATACCATCGCACCTGTGCTCCCAGCCAGACCACCACTTCTTCGCACCTGCGGCGCCATAGCCGCACCTGCGGCGCCATAGCCGCACCTGCGTCCCAAGCCTCGCAGGTGTGGTCACACCAGATGACAGCAACCTCAGCCTTCTTCAAACTCTAAAACTTGATCCGTTAATCACCCGGAATCCACCCGGGGCCCCCGGGACCCCGTCCAATTATACCAACCTGATCCAAAACATAATGTGAACTTGCTCGAGGCCTCAAATAACATCGAAACCACGAATCGCACCCAGATCCCAACTTTATGAACTTAGATATTTCCAACTTCTAGATCCGATGTCGAAACCTATCAAATCATGTCCGATTCATCTCAAATTTTGCAGAAAGGTCATATTCAACATTACGGACCTACTCTAACTTCCGGAATCGCATTCCGACTCTTATATCAAAACTTCCACTTCCGGTCGGATTCTTCAAAAACCTTCAAATTTCTATCTTTAGCCAAATGACTTCAAAATGACCTACGGACATCCGAATTCACTTCCAATCGCGCTCCCAACCCCAGAATCACCATACGAAGGTATTCCCAGACTCGGAATCCCAAACGGACATCAATACCACTAAAATACGCTTCAAGCCAACTTAGGAAATTCCTTCAAAAATGCTGACTTCCACAATATACGCCGAAATGCTCCTGGGTTATCCAAAACACGATCCGTACATACGCCCAGGTCCGAAATCATCATACGAACCTGCAGGAACCTTCAAATTCTGACTCTGAGGTCGTTTACTCGAAATCCTAATCTTAACCCATTTCTCCAACTTAAGGCTTCTGAAATGAGAATTTTCATTCCAAACCAACTCTAAACTTCCCGAAATTCAATTCTGACCACACCTACAAGTCATAATACCTGAAACGGAGCTGCTCATGACCCCAAACTGCTGAATGACGCGCTAGAGCTCAAAACGACCGGTCGGGTCGTTACATTCTCCCCCACTTAAATAGACGTTCGTCCTCGGACGTGCCAAGAACTGCTCTCGAGTTATCTAAAATCATTGTTTAACACAGCGAGCACCTACCCGTTCTACCACAACCCAGTTGAGTACATTAGTTTGATCAAATCTGAAGATTTCTTCTTTTATCCATATAATAAGCTCAGAACCTAGTTCCGATACCTGAAATTTCTCTGTCAGACGTAGCTCCAATATATAAACACCGTATCAACTACCACATGCTATACCAGAACATGACTGCATACCTTTGCTGAATTAGCACCATGCACCGCATAATTCACCACCTGACCACAATGACGCTCCCTGAACCTTAATAGCCAAAATTCCATGAATCTGATGCTCCCAAGGCACCTCATGACATATATATACATCCTGCTATAATGTTGGCGATACCACCATAATGGAGGAGGCAGGTAGAAATACATAACCAACTGCAGAGTTAACAAATCATTGAATATCTCATCTTGACTAGAATCATCACCTCATTATGAACCAACCGTCGGCAATTGTCCTTCAATGTATTTCACATCATCTTACCGCACTGATCTCTTATCCAATAATCTCGTCTCACCCAGTATGAATTGCTCAGACAACAAATCACCCCAACATGGCCAACAATCTCATATGACACCACAACGCGCCAATAGGCCATAACTCGAACATGATACCTAAAGAAATGACACGGGAAAAGACCACCTTATTCACGCAACTTATTATGAACTCTTCTCAGAATATAGAAGGTAAAACACAAGAAAATAAATATATGAATCTTACTCATCATCATACTGTTGCGGCGTGCAACCCGATCCACATAACATACTCGTGGCGGCGTGCCACCCGATCCCAATAACATACCTGTGGCGGCGTGCCACCCGATCCCATCATAAAATTCACATAAGAAAATATACACGGAGCCGAATTGCTCACTATTACAAATTACTGAATATCGATCATAAGCACGCTAAGTGCATAATACCATCCTGGGGAGACTGACAAAGCCATATGCTCACAAAACTCAAGCACAAGTGAGGTGCAATATACATGCATACTCTGGATCTCAAGAGTTGTCCTGCTCATATAACATCATCACTACGCAGAGATCTCAGCACATAAGAAATTATCAAGCCGTTCCACAACTCACACGGTACAATAATATTATGACCTGAATTTGACGAAGACGGGACAACACCCGATATCCCAACACCCATCCTTGAGGAGCGCTATACTGAAATGAACATATTTGCCTGACATGAAGCCCATAATCATATTTAAATCCATCCACAAACATCGAGTCTACCTTGCTCGCACCAAACTAAGCTAATAGCTTTACCTAGGTCCAAATTAACCCACTTTCTCTAATAATACGCGAGAACAACCATCATAGTCGGGACAAACACCCCACAATCCACAACCAAATGAACTGAACGCCTTCCAGGCATAAATTCTCAAATAAGAAATATTGCACTTCTTTAAACTCAGTCCAAATCTTCAATCCATTAAGTTACTACATGTCACACTTATACAATCTCCTCGTGGTTACGCTCCCATGACCTTCCACAACAGGTAACAAGTCTGCACATCCGCATCACCGACCCCACTAATACTGCACAATACATCAAGAACCCACGACCAGGGTACAAAGCCCCTTCCACCGAATATCGATCTCAGGTGACACTGAAGATAACACCAGCTAACTCTGGACTCTCAAATAACTTTTTATTGCTCATTCGAGCTCATGACATCCTTGCTAACACGGATCGCAATCTCGATTCTTACTCCCAGTTACATACTGCTCACCGCACCTCACGTGCCAATATGAGATAGCGCGAGAATTTCATCACAACTTCTGATCCACCAATAGGGTGAGCACTTCCTCACATAGAACCCTTTTACTTAGCTCAATTCAAGAGAACCATCACAACACTCGAGTGAATTCTCACAATCACCCAACATGCAAATCCTTAAGTAGAGGTCTATACCACCATAACCCTTCCGGGATCCGCCTACACTTGACAGGAAATAATACTCGAATGCTTCCAAATAAAAATCTATTTCGACGGCTGAATGTCTCGCATACACCGGCACAAACAACATGCATAACTTAATCACATCGAAGGAACTAATCACTGCCGTAAATGTTCCATTTCAACCATGGCTAGTCAATCTATCTTCTTTTAATCATCTTCAATTGCCTCAGGAATAATAGCAACTTCCTTCAACTCATAGCAAACTCAACCCTCACTCACCCCGAGTGACCTTGATTCACGAGACTATGCTTCCTAAATCCTGCAACCCGTCTCGTACCCTCCTGATAGTCTTTCTACAATCCGGAGTTTATTTCTCTCACTCCTCCAATACTATCCTGCACGCTGAAACATAACATAGAACACTCCAACCATTTCCTTTTTTCTGAAATTACGCTGCAAAAGCTCAATTCTTGACCATAGGGCTGCCTTTAACCCTAGTCCAACAGGGCCAACCTTTGCACACATTTATCAAATCCCACGCACAGTTACTATTTTACTCCTTTCCCTTAGCTAAAAATAACTTGCCAACACGCTGAAAATCCGCAACTCTATGATAACACAATCCTGCAACCCAACTGTAGGTGGTGGGACTCCCCCACTTAGCCCAAGCTACTCCTTGCACCACTCTAGACCCTGTCGAGATCCTTTCTCCTTTGTTAACATGATCTTGCTCAACCAATCCGTCCAATCCTTCCAAATTCTCTTGCTAGCACTACCTAAATACTCAAATTCTCTAGCATCATTCACACATTCTGCCTCCTATCGAATAGCCATTAGAATCCCTCGCAGAAACTTGCCAACCATGCCACCGCTAACCTATTCGCAGGAGATAACCCACCTGTGGAAATCACCCGCGGACACCTTCCAACGACGCTGAGATGCACGCTCTCTGCGATATCAATACCCCATCCTACGCCCTGCTTCATTCACCGACTTTACTAGTTCGTCCGCTCCTTATGGACATCCATTAAATGCGCGTCAATATGTTAAAATTCCAAGCTATGCAGTCGCTCCCCCACTTTGCGACTGCTTGACTTCCGCTTCTTACACCTGGCCTCCTAGAAATGGAACTACCCCCTAGCCTCAATTCAATATAATTCTCTGCCAACCGCATTCTTCAATACTCCTTCACCATAATCTGGCCCCATGCACCCGAAGAAATCATGGCACTAACGAACTTAACACATTCCAATCGATCAAGGACGACGATAACACGTCCCATGTGAATACTCCACCTTACTTGAAAAACCAAGTCTTACTACTTTATCAATCCCAAAACCTGGCCATCTATAGATCAATTTCCTTCCTTCCGCCGGAATCAAAATACTGAAATCTCGAAATCACACACTGAGAAGACCTCCCTTCAAGCCATTCATCACCCCCAACCTATGGGCAAGCATTCTATCATCGTATCGACATCGCGCGATAACCAATCGTAACCATCATCACCACCTGAGCATAGCCTCAAAGTTCTTAGAAACACAACAACCGAGCTGAAACAACATAATATTCTTCTGCAGGGCAACAACAACAGCCCCGTCCAACGACTCATGAGAAACACCCCGCACCATATTCATAGCACCATATCAATTACTCAAATTCCTTATTCATAGAAAGTGCTCCGCGACGCGTAAGATTGAGTAGGAATAAGCATAGGCATAAGCCTCAAAAGGAGTCGAATCGCACGATGAGGAATCAAGAAGGGAAGTACTCCTAACAGCCCTGTAGCCTCTCGAACATAAGTACAGACGTCTCCCTACCGATTCGCAAGACTCTACTAGACTTTCTCATGACTCGTGAGACCTAAGGGAACCTAGCGCTCAGATACAATGTTGTCACGACCCAAAACCTATTAAGGTCGTGATGGCGCAGGACACCACCGTTATGGCAAGCCAATCATTAATTAATTGAAATAATTTCCTATTTTAACATTTATGAAAATCATTTCCTTTCACTTTATTACATATTAACTAAATAAAATCTTTTAAGTAAAACAATGGTTTGAATATTCCATTTTAGCAATTATCTCCCAATAAATCCCAGAACCCGGTGTCACAAGTACATGAGCAATTTCTAAGAATTTATACAATCATCAAAAAGCTTGTCCGAAATACAAATTGGACAAGGAATATAAAATTAAAATAAATACAGTATGAGGGAGACTATGTCAGCTGCAGATCGCCTCCAGATGGTGCGGCTCGCCTAAGTCTCCAAACCATCCATGTCACTATGAAAGTACCTGTGCAATAAAAATGCACAACAAGGGTAGCAAGAGTACAAAAACAAGGTGTACTCAGTAAGTCGCGCGCCTAACCTCAGAGAGGTAGTGACGAGAGGTCGAATTAGACACTCACTATGGTCCAACAAATTACTTTAACAGAATATGATGGTCACGGTAGGCATGTAAAGGTAGTAAAGCAGCAAATATATAAGGCACTGAAATCCAAGTAAATACTGGAAGTAAATAAACAGTTACTAATTCCTCATTTTCCCCCCAAATATCTTAAATAAACAATTACTTCTTGTTTTCCCCCAAATATCTTATCACTTCAAAATCCATGAAAACATTTAACAATTTAGCATGCGCATACGGGATAAAGACAAATGGCATGAGCCGTCATAATAATCATCTTTGTGCACTGCCGAGGATCGAACGGCCCGTACCATAAGTGCACCTTTCAATAAAATAATCATGTCTATACACTGCCGAGAGTCGAACGTCCCGAACCATAAGTGCATCTTTAAATCCGTCGTGGCGTACGGCCCGCTCCCATGAGAGTGGGGAAAATAACACTCCACTCGCGGAATGAAAATTGCGAAGCGGTCACGTGCAGTCATGCACAATCAACAGTCCACCCCGAATACGTCGAGAAAACAAATACTCAAGTAAATGACAGATTTTCTCTTTTAAAAACAACAAAATAGTATTTAAATCCTATCTCGAAATTCATTTGCCAAGTTTAATAATATTCAATAATATCACCTTATCAGGTATGAAATTATCCACGGAGGAAATCAATTCTCTTTCTAGTTGATTAAGAAAATGAACTCTAGTCTTCTTTAGATATTCAATTACGATTTCGATTATATTAACAGTCTAATATTACAGCAGGATCACAGGTACAACATGTAAGGCATGTTAGTGGGTCCTAGACTACCCGGACATGGCATAATAGTAGCTACGCACAAACTTCCGTCACCTCGTGCGTACGTAGCCCTCGCAGATAGTAGCACATACTAAATTAGTTCACCTAGGGGGACAATTCCCCCTCACAAAGATTCAAAGGAGACTTACCTCGCTCCGAAGTCCCATAACCGGCTTCCAATCCCTTCCGACGACTCCCATGCATGCACAACGCCCCAAAACTACCAAGTAACGGGCAAAGCAATAAAAATTCATCCTAATACTTGCAATAAATTCAAATTATATACTTTCCCAACTCCTCTCGGTGAATTGACCAAAATGTCCTCGGGCCCACGTGCCCGAAATCCAAAATTTCTCGAAGATATATTTTACCCATAGCTCTACTAGTTCAAATATACAATGTATTCTAAATCCCATGCTCAAATTCATGGTTAAAATCCAATTACAAATTTCTAGGTTTCTTTAAAATTTTCCCAATTTTCCTACAAGTTCTCATGAATAATCCCATGTAATAACCTTGTACTTAACTTAGAACATGAAGGAATTACTTACCTATCATTGCATGAAGAAAATCCTCTTTAAAGCCTCCCAAAATCGCCCATGACAAGATTAAATAGTGAGGAAATAGCCAAAAATCACGGTTTTAAAACATTCTGCCCAGGCCATTTTTCGCACCTGCGGCTTTTCCTCAACTCCAACCAAATTCGTACATGCGCCCCATAATCCGCATATGCGACTTCGCAAGTGCGAAAATACCATTTCACCTACGCTCCCAGCCAGACCACCACTTCTTCGCACCTGCGGCGCCATAGCCGCACCTGCGTCCCAAGCCTCGCAAGTGCGGTCACACCAGATGACAACAACCTCAGCCTTCTTCAAACTCTCAAACTTGATCCGTTAATCACCCGGAATCCACCCGGGGCCCCTGGGACCCCGTCCAATTATACCAACCTGATACAAAACATAATGCGGACTTGCTCGAGGCCTCAAATCACATCAAACAACATTGAAACCACGAATCGCATCCAGATCCCAACTTTATGAACTTAGAAATTTCCAACTTCTACATCCAATGTCGAAACCTATCAAATCACGTCTGATTGACCTTAAATTTTGCACACAAGTCATATTCGACATTACGGACCTACTCCAACTTCTGGAATCGCATTCTGACCCTGATATCAAAATTTCCACTTCCGGTGGGATTCTTCAAAAACCTTCAAATTTCTATCTTTAGCCAAATGACATCAAAGTGACCTACGGACATCCGAATTCACTTCCGATCGCGCTCCCAACCTCAGAATCACCATACGAAGCTATTCCTACTCGGAATCCCAAACGAAAATCAATACCACTGAAATACGCTTCAAGCCAACTTAGAAAATTCCTTCAAAAATGCTGACTTCCACAATATACGCCGAAATGCTCCCGGGTTATCCAAAACACGATCCGGACATACGCACAGGTCTGAAATCATCATAAGAACCTGCAGGAACCTTCAAATCCTGACTCTGAGGTCGTTTACTCAAAATTCCAATCTTAGCCCATTTCTCCAACTTAAGGCTTCTGAAATGAGAATTTTCTTTCCAAACCAACTCTAAACTTCCCGAAATTCAATTCCGACCACACCTAGAAGTCATAATACCTGAAACGAAGTTGCTCATGACCCAAACTGCTGAACGACGCGCTAGAGCTCAAAACGACCGGTCGGGTGGTTACAGATACTTACCTATCTCCGCTATTAAATCAGAAATTAGTCACAACTTTGACTTTTGAACAAGCCTCCAAACCAACCAAATCTAGCCAATTATAAATCAAAGAATCCAAAATAAGCTTTAGAAACTACCCACGAATGAAAAAGGTTCAATTTTGATCATTTTTGTAAAAATTCATCCCCGGGCCTGCTTGTTCAAAATCCAAGATTCGCACAAAATTTCACTTATTCATTCACCCTCGAGTCCGGGTATGTGATTGGTTTTGAAATCGACCTCAATTCAAGGGCTAAATCTCAATTTTACAAAATTCTTAAATTCTACTCAAAATCCCTAATTCTACCATGAAATTCAGAGATTTTGTGTTAAAAATTCATGAAAAGTAATGTGGAATTGATGAAAAATGAATTAGGGTTCTTACCAATGGATTTGAGGAGAAAAAATTCTTCAAAAATCGCCTCTAGAGTGTTTAGGGTTGAGAAATTGTGTAAAATGAGTTAAGTCTCGATTTTTCCCTATTTTACCCAGCTTGTCCGCAATTGCGAAGTCCAGAATTGCGATGTCGGTAAATGCAAAACACTGATCGCAAAAGCGACCAGTGCAACAGTGCCCCAGATGTCGCAAATGCGACAATACTCTCGCATTTGCGACAGGTACCTCTATCGCAAATACGGTTATAGGTTTGCATTTGCGAACCTGACCAACCCAGCACTTTTGTCACAAAAGCGACCCCTTGACCGCAAAAGCGATACCCCGCCTATAGCAAATGCGATCTTAGCTTCGCATTTGTGAAGCATGCTTGCCCGACCATGTTTCTCATTTGTGAGCCTGACATCACAAATGCGACGGTCGCAATTGTAATCAGGTACTCACAAATGTGAGACATGCAATCTAGCACCAGCAAAAATTGATCTTCAGTTGTTCCAACTTGATCCGCAAAGCATCCAAAACCCACCTGAGCCCCTCGGGCTACAAAACGAACATGCATATAAGTGTAATAATATCATATAAACTCGCTCGCTACCTCAAATCATCAAAATACATCAAACAACAAGAATCGATCATCAAAACTCAAGATTTCAACTTAAAAACTCATTTTTCTCAATCTTTCACATAATGCACTGAAATGCACTCGGATCACCCGGTACCCCAACCAAACTTGCATACAAGTCGAAAAATAACATACAAACCAACCGGAATCATCAAAATACCGATTTGAGGTCGTTTATCAATGTTGACCGTGGTCAACTCTAGCCTCATTTTAAGTCAAAAATCATGTTTTCTTTTAAATTCACATAAAAGGTTTTCGAAAAACGATACAGACCATCCACGTAAATCAATAAACATCAAATAAATTTATGAGAGGTCTCGAAATACGGCAATTAAGGCTAGTACCCAAAATGACCTATCGGGTCGTCACAAGAATGGACTTAGTCGATCCTCATTATTATATATTTTTATCTTTTATGAAAACAGTTCGATCGAACTCAATGTGGGTTTACAAGATAAAAATGGCCAAAAGAAGGACAAAATGATTTTAAAAAATAAAGTAAAATAGATATTATTACAAAAATGGCTTTTCTGCACTTTCAAGAAATATTTTAAAGTCGTCTCGGCAAAAATAGTCGGACACGAAGGAAAAATTGTAAAAGTAGATGAAAAATGGGAAAAAATAACTATTATTACGGAAACGGTTCTTTGGTACTTCCAATGGAGGCTTTAAGACTGTCTCGGTAAAAATGACTGAACATAGGGACGAAACAGTTAAAAGTAGACAAAAAACACATAAGATGGATAGTTTTGCGAAAATGGCCCTTCGATACTTTTGTGAAAGATCTAAATTTTGTCTCGGTAAAAATGGCCAGGCATAGGGGGAAAAATGATAAAAAGTGACAAAAATAGATAAGATTTCTATTTTGACGTAAATGACCTTCTGGTACTTTCATGGAAGGTTTAAAGGCTATCTCGATAAAAGTTGGACAAAAATAGCTATTTATTATTTTTTTTTCAAAAATTTGATGTACACACATATTTTTTATGTTTTCTAAAATATAGAGTCGAACCAGATGAAGGTTGCCTACGTATCTCACCGAATAGTGAGAATCAGACCCCCGTAGTTCAGTATAAAATTTGAATAGAAACTTACCACTTTCTTTATGAAAAATAAAATCTTGAGCATCTTCCTCACCAGACCACTTCACGCTCTCTTTGTTTTTTTGGAAAAATGACATTTATACCGAAAACAAGGGAGCATTCTTTATTTCTGTCTTTTTTTTCTCTTTTTTGTTCAACTGATCTACCCTAAAACCGGTAAACATGCAAGTCCCCCAAACAAGGCAATATGTAGCACATAACATGCATATAATGGTCTCAATAAGGTACATGTCCTAAACAGAACCCGGCCCTTATGTTGAGCCCCTAAGTCAAATGCACGTGATGAAAATAAAACGAACATACTAGGGATATTCAGTATGATGTTTTGATCTTCTATGTTCAAATCCTAGTGGGGAAGGTATATAGACTAGCTTACTCAAGCCGACAACTCGAGCCTGGGAGAGTCAGCATACCGATAACATTGCTTTTCGGCTTAGCTGGGGGTGCTTCCCGTCTAAAATATGTGTGACTAAAATCCTTCAGCGGGTGTCAGGCACCTTGGCTACCTCAAACAAACCGGGCCATGCCAAGCAAATGCCCAATTTGATTTATCCAGAAGACTCAGAGGGAGTAAGTGAGAAGGCAGTTTATATGTACAGTTCAAGCAATATCAAAGCAGAAAATGAGCGGGCAACTAGCACATTAGGCCAACAAACACAATATATACAAAAAATGATAAAGCTAAATAAAGTTAATATGTAGAAGCTCGAATTCTGAAAGTCCTCAGCAGAATTGCCAGAGTTGGCATACACCGTTTTACCCCTCAACAAAATATATTATGCTTTGGATTAAAGGATTTTTCTCAGTAAAGTGACAATTTTGGATATGAATTATTTTATTTACAGAGTCGGCACTTGGAATTGAGTTTTGTGGTTCCAGGTCACCTAGTTGAACCTCTCGTCATGTCACGACCAAAATTTTTCCTCTGTTGGGTATCGTGATGGAACCTAGTCTTAAGGACTAGGTAAGCCTAACATTCATGGAATAGCAACAATAATAATAAAATCTAATATTTTTCTGAAGGAAAATAATTTCTTTATACAATTAGCATATTCCCAAAACCCGATAGTACAAGTCATAAGCTTTATGGAGTTTACTACAACTTCTAATTACAACTGTTTGGAAGTAAGTTAAAAAACATAGTGTAAATGCAAAATAGGAAGGTGTCTGAAGCCTGCGAACGCGACGACAGGTTTACCTTGAGTCTCCTCGGCAAGAATCTGCACAGCTACTAAAGATCAATACATGGATCTGCACAAAAATGTGCAGAAGTGTAGTATGAGCACACCACAACGGTGCCCAGTAAGTATCAAGACTAACCTCGGTGAAGTAGTGACGAGAACTAGTCAAGACACCCACTGGTCTAATAAACTGAACAAGCATCAATATAGGAATAAAGGGAAAAACGATATCCACATAAAGGCTACGCAATATAGCTAACAATACAGTAAATTCGATAACGAAGGAAAACAATAAGTATCAGCGGAAACCATGAAACAACACAAGATTTAATAGAACACAAACAAATCTGGAATGTAAATATACAACACGGACAGGTAATGACTCAACAACTTCAACCACTTCTACATCAAATTCGTAGTCATCTCCACGAGGTTCCGAACCTCGGACAAATTACCATTTACGGGTCCCAATATTCGAACCCTAACACTTGGCAACTTGTACCCTCATTCAAGTACTAACTGCACGGACGACTCACGTGCCAATTGGGTCATTTCCACCCGTACGGTAAGTACAACAAGGGTATCTATATTTGACAACAACAAGGAGCCCTAAATTCGTTAATAGTACTTAACTGCGTGTATACTTGTGCAGGTGTCCTAACATGATTCAACAACCAATAAGCATAAGGGAAGAAAAGGTCAACACGTACATTGTCATCTCACAAATTTCCACATGAATAAACTCACACAGTAAGTGTTCCAGTACACAATATCAACAATAAGGAATTTCCCCAGGCCAACACAACTATCACAAACAATCCCTGACATAGCCCACCTTGTCTCTCCACGTGTGCACTAGTAAAGCATATGCCCGCCTTGTTTCGCCACGCGTGCATAAATATGTTCTCACCTTGTCTCGCCACATGCGCAACCCAAATATACATATCCCGCCTTGTCACACTGCATGTGCAATATCAATAGAAAACACGTCACGGCAGAATCCTCTTGCAAAACCCCATATTAGCAACCGCACGGCAGAAACCTCGTGCATCAAAATAACCACAACCACACGGCAGAAGCATCGTGCATCACCACAACAAGTACAACAACAACAATTGACAATAATACAAGATACGGTAGATACATCAATTCAAGAACCTTTGATCACAAGAAAAGAAAGGCTAGTTCGCAAGGAATAAGCACAACAAAGAATACCAGACATAATAAGGACAGCTCAACAAGGAAGAAAAAATAACGTATAGGAGTAGTACCCAAATGCACGGTTCAACAACAAAAAAAACTCACACAAATCCGATAACTCCATATAAGGGAAAGTCAACTAAGGTATAGAATATCTAAACTTCTTTTAGGGTTGAGCAGTTACGAGGATATTCAACAGATTCACTTAAGGACAAGCAGCAGGAAAATAATCATAACTTCAGTTAAGACCAAAATAATTATAAGATGACATGAAGATAATTACAATTTGAGATAAGAAGTTAAGAGGGCCTAGCATGACAGTAAAAGGAGTAAAACCTTCAGATAAGTCAATTAGGGGTCAAATAGGCAAGAGGAGTAAATCTAAAAGTAAGAAATCCTACATTTAAGCAAGTAAAGATTAAACTAGAAATAAGGAAATTCAATCATGCCAAGAGCAATTCATATTCAGCGAATATAAGGACCTAAGATTCCTAAAGGGCCAATTTTCCACAAATAAGTTTGAGCACGCACTTGTCACCTCGCGTACACGGACTACAATCAAAATAGAAGACTCAAATCCTAAGGGAAAATTCTCCCACACAAGGTTAGGCAAGATACTTACCTCAAACACGACAACCCGGTACTCTAAAATGGACTTCTCGGGTGAAAAGGCCTCTGGACGGCTCAAAACCAACTAGAAAAACTTCAAAGCACACATAAAACTTATAAGAAACTATTTCGGATAATAAAGCTTCAATCGTTACAAATTCTAAAAAAACGATCCAAAAGTCGACCCTCAGGCCCACACCTCGGAACCTGGCAAGTTTTACAAAATCCGAATACCCATTCCAATATGAGTTCAACCATACAAAAATTACAAAATTCCGATACCATTTTGTCCCTCAAATCATGAAATTTCGTTTTGAAAATTTTCTTCAAAAACAAACATTTTCCCTAACTAAAAACACAATTTAAATTATTAAAAAAAGGACTAATTCATGGAATATATATAGTTCTAAGTGAAGAACACTAATGCAATCGAATTGCCTGAAAAACTCACCAAGAATCGCCAAGAACCGAGCTCTAGAAGTCAAAATATGGAGAAAATAGCAAACCCTCGAATATAAACTCTTTGCCCAGGCGTGATCGCACCTGCGATGAAAATGGCCGCTTCTGTGCAACCGCAGGTGCGAACGACCAATCGTACCTGCGCTTCATTCCCGCTCCTGTTCTCAAGACTCCGCTCCTGTTAAACCGCACGTGCGGCCCTTTCTCCGCATTTCCGGAGGCTGCCCAGACCAGCTCCACCTGTACATGCGCCCTCTCCATCGCACCTGCACCCAAGGTCCGCAGGAGCGATTACACCAGAATCCAGCCTTCCCAAAGCCATGGAATTCATCTGTGGCTCGTCCGAAACACACCTGGGCCCTTAGGGACCCCGTCCAATAATACCAACAAGTTCCATACTCTAATACGGACCCGCTCGAGGCCTCAAATCACATCAAAACAAGACAAAGCTATAAATCGCACTATGAATCGAGCTTATGAACTTCCAAATTTTTTAAACTTCTAAACTCATGCTGAAACCTATCAATTCAACCCGGAATGACGCCAAATTTTGCAGACAAGTCCCAATTCACATAACAAAGAGCTGCTCCAACTCTCGAAATCTCATTCCGACCCCGATATCCCAAAAAGTCAACTATGGTCCAACCACTCCATTTTTCAAACTCCAAAGGTTCCAACTTTCTCCGAATTGCCTCAATTTTACTCCACGGACCTCCAAGTCCACATCCAGAAGCATGCCTGAGCTCAAAATCACCATATGAAGCTGTTGACATTATCCAAATTTTATTCCGGAGTTGTTTACATAAAAAGTCAAATTCCACCGCTTAAGCTTCCGAAACTAAAATCCTTCTTCTAATTCGACTCCGAATCACCGGTAACTGAATCCACCCATGTATGCAGGTTGATATACACAATGTGAAGCTGTTCAAGATCTTATGCCACCGAACAGAGCTTAAATTCTCAAAATGGCTGGCCGGGTCGTTACAAGTCAAATAAAAATTTCTCTATTTATTATTTATCTGCGAGAACAGGAGACTGGGTAAGGATTTCTGTTGACCGGGAAGAGGTGAAGCATTCCCCAAATACCGTAGTCCTACTATAGTCACATTATTGACTACACTTGGCTCAAATTAATTTTTGGATAAAATTGTGCATTTTAATTAATTTTCATATTTTGCCTAAGTTTACTTTTATTTGTTGAAGACTTTATTAATCCCAAACTAGGACGAGTATCTCGGACTTTGTCCTACACTAACCAAGATGGCATTCTCGACCTTAGTTTGTGTATTGCTCCCTAAAGGTTGAAGACTACTTGAATTTAATGAAATAAAGAGCTTTTTATTTGAGAACAATTGAGCCAAGACATGTTTTTACGACCTTGCCATTTATTTACATGTCTTTAACCAAGACGCACGAGCGCAACCTTAATCAAGATAATATATTATTCAAAACTTTTTTTTGTCTACACATTTTAATTAATTTTTTTAAATAAAATTATTTATTTGTGAAAAATTATTTCTAGTTGTTTAATCTAACGTATTATAAAAAGATGTGGAACTAACTTATTACCTTAATAGTGGGCAGCTTGTTACTAAAATAAAAGGTGATAACCCAAAAGGTCATCCTGTATATTTCTAGCTAATTCTGTGTTCTAAGGTCGTGAAAACCTCCTTCTATCTCACCTCGATTTGCATGCACAGCCCGGGCGTGTAGCCGGGAAGCCTTTATGTAAAAATCTTATAAAAATGATAATTTTGTATTAGAAATTTGTATAAAGTTAACTTCGGTCAATGTTTTTGGTAAACGGACCCGGACCCGTGATTTGACGGTCCCGGAGGGTCCGTAGGAAAATATGGGACTTGGGCGTATGCCCGGAATCGAATTCTGAGGTCCCAAGCCGGAGAAATGAATTTTTAAAGAAAACTGTTTTCTGAAAAATATAAAGTTTGTTTTTTTGAAAATAAAATGTTATGTGAAATCCGTGGTATCGGGCCTGTATCTTGGTTCCGGACCCCGGTACAGGTTCGATATGATTTATATGTGTTATCTGTGAAGTTTGGTATGAAATGGACTTTGGTTGACGTGCAAATTTGATGTTTAAAGAAGTTTTGAGAAATTTCATTAATTTTGAGGTTTAATTCGATGTTTATATTGTTATTTTGGTGATTTGATTACTCAAATAAGTCTGTAGGATATTTTTGAGGTTGTGTGTATATTTGGTTTTGAGCCCCGGGGGCTCGGGTGTGTTTCAGATGGGTGTCGGAGTGTAAAACCTTAGAAAAATCTGGTGTTTTGGATTTTTTCTGGTGTCTGATGTCTAGTACTATGTGATCGCATAGTACAGTGTGGAGGAGGGGATTCTGTTACACTATGTGATCGCATAGCATGTTCAGCGATCGCATAGTGTACTAGGCAGGCTGGGGGCTGAGGTAAAAATGTTCAGTGCAATCGCGTGACTTAGTTTGCAATCGCGTAGGGTAAGGTTAGGGACTCAGTGCGATTGCACATGATTCTTCGCGATCGCAGAGCTTAAGACAATAATCCTCTATGCGATCGCAATCCCTTCTTAGCGATCGCATAGACTAAATTCGTCCAGTGATTTTAAAAGGGTCAAAACAGAATCAATACGGAATTAAATCCATTTTTCTTAAAATTCTTCTTCTCCACTCCTCATGGGCGATTCTTGGGAGATTTCTTCACCATAAGCTCTTAGGTAAGTAATATTTAACTCGTTTCCTTCCATTTACGTCAACATTTATTAGATTCTAGGCCTATAAATATGAAACCAAAGGAAGAAATTGGGATTTTGGGTAGAGTTAGGGCTTTTTAAATATTTGGGGAATTTTACCTTGTTTTGGGGTCGGATTTCAAAATAAATTATATATTCGGGCTTGTAGGTGAATGGATGATCGGGTTTTGGTCCGTACCTTGTGTTTCGACCAATCGGGCCCGGGGTCGATTTTTGGAAATTTTGGAAGAATGTTGGAAAATCTATAATTAGGCATTGAAATTAAATTGTTTAGAATTTATTGATGTATTGAACCGATTATGTCTAGATATGATTGTTTTGGAGTCAAGTTCGAAAGGAAAGCGGTGCTAGAGGCTTGATTTGGATTCTTGGAGTCGAGGTAAGTATCTTGCCTAACCTTGTGTGGGGGAACTACCCCTTAGGATTGAGTCTTCTTTGTTTATTGTAGTATGTGTATACGAGATGACGAGTGCGTACTCGGACTTATTTGTTAATAGATTGGCCTTTTAGGATTCGTAGGTTCTTATGTTACCTGTGTATGAGATATAATTGTTACGTTTGAATCCTTGGTTGTTAATTTCATCCTTTCCTGCTTAAATTAGAATTACTTGCTTTTGGATTCCTTTGTCGGCTATTGGATCTTAATTGACATAATTGAATATCTTATCGCTCTTATCTTCATGCTATACTTGCTCCCTAAAACTGCCAAATTGACTATACTAGAGTTATCTAGCTTTATAGTTGTTTAGCCATAGTTAGAATATTCGTTCGTTGGTGTCAAGCATGCCCGTGAGTCTTACATTGTGCTTTATATGATTTTTCCCTTATGTGCTACTTGGACCTAGTTGATAAACATTTATGTTGTTGGTGTTTTCTGGATGTTTCCTATTATTGGGCCCTTGTTTGAGCTGAGTTTTATTTCGTAAATTTAACTTGTTGAGGCGAGATTGGTTATAGTTGTTTCCCTTGCTGGGATGATGTTGTTTCATTGTTGACTCCCTTCCCGGGATGGTATGATTTCTATTGTTGTTTATACTGTTAATGATACTGTTTGCATTGTTGATTCCCTTGTCGGGATGTTGTGATTTATGGTTCTTATTGTTGATTCCCGGATGTTGTGATTTATGGTTCTTGTTGTTGATTTTCCTTGTTAAATTGTTGTTTATGTTATTTATTGCAGTAGGGGACATTTTGTGTCGAGTGTTTATTTAATTATTGCATGAGGGGGCATTCCGTGCTGAGTGTTTATTTATTTATTGCACGAGGGGACATTTCGTGCCGAGTGTTTGTGAGGTTATGCACGAGGAGATATTCCGTGCCGAGTGTTTATTTATTTATTGCATGAGGGGACATTCTGTGTCGAGTGTTTGTGAGGTTATGCACGAGGGGACATTCCGTGCCGAGTGTTTGTGAGGTTATGCACGAGGGGACATTCCGTGCCGAGTGTTTATTTATTTATTGCACGAGGGTACATTATGTGCCGAGTGTTTATTTATTTATTGTACGAGGGGACATTCCCTGCCGTATTTATGCATTATTATTTCCGTTGTTCCTGTTTGCTATGTACTGCACCTGTTTTGGTGAGGATGAGAGTAAAAGCACGAAGGGTGATGCCGTGCACTTGTCTTTGCATGTTATTCCGTTGTTCTAAAGTTGGATATTCCTACTGATCTCTTACTGCATTATTGGCAAGATTTGATATTCCTCTTGTACTGCATGGCAAATTTCTGAGTTACGGACTGAGTTCCGTTGGGTAAATCTTGAGGAGATTTTTATCAAGGGATTTTATTGAAAAGTATTATTGAAAAAATAATGGTTTTGAAATGATTACATTTGAAATACTTTTCCATCGAAGGTATATTTGAAAAGCACTAGTCTTGCCTAATATGATATTTGAAAGTCATTTATTGGAAAAGCATCATTGGGAAGTTTCGTATTTTGAAAGAAACTATGTTTTACGTAATTCTCTCTACTAAATATACTTATATCTGCTTTTGGAGAAAGTATGTTTTCAAAGAAACTCTTCCATACAAAAATGATTTTATTTGCAAAAGTTTTTTCACATGAACTGATGTTTAAAGATTTCTACCAGTTACGGATTTTAATGACTAAGGCCGGATGTGAACAAACCGACGTGGAGTTGAGTTATTGGTGTCCTCTATTGTATTGTGTTTCCTATCGCTTCGGCTTGTTTTGTTGTCCATCTTTCTGTGTATTTTTGTGCTGTTTTCGCGATTGATTTCTGTAATTTCCTTCCGCTTTATATTGTCATTGTCGTAAATTATTCCGTGAAGCCTTAGGTAGATGTAACGCTCGGTCATCTCTATATTCATGTTATTTATTTTGTAGACCAGTGGTCTCTTGACTAGTCCTCGTCACTACTCCACCGAGGTTAGTCTTGATACTTACTGGACACCGTTGAGGTGTGCTCATACTACACTTCTGCACATTTTTGTGTGCAGATCCAAGTATATATTGTAGTAGCTGTGTGGATGATTGCCGAGGAGACTCAAGGTAACCTGTTGATGCGTTCGCAGACGTCGGAGTCACCTTCTTTGTATTTATTATTCATACACTGTTGCATTTATTTCCAAACAGATGTACTTAGAAGTTGTAGAAGATTCGTAGAGCTTATGACTTGTATTACCGATTTTGGGAAAGTTTGTACGTTCTGTTGAGATTCTATATCGAGACTGTTAGTTTTCCTTTTATTATTATTGCTATTCAGTAACTGTTAGGCTTGCCTAGTCCATAAGACTAGATGCCATCACGATACCCAACGGAGGAAAATTTGGATCATAACAGAAAACGGGTCAATTCTTGATTTTTTTGTGTGAGGGTGAATGACCTCTCCCACAATTTTTTGGCTCCTTCTATTAAAAATCTCGCCCTCCTTTGTGTGTGTATTTGTGTCTATAATAAAAAGAAGAGAATGAGTGTACGGAATGAATGATGGGACAAGGGAAAAATATAAAGAGTGAGGTAATGGGACAAAAAAATAGTGTAGGATATAAGGTGATGGGCCAAAGAAATAATGTACGTTAGTTGGAAAATAATTTGATTATATTTTATCCGTGTTTCAAAATAAATTCTTGCGGCCATTATGTAGTGGACTGCGTTAAAAATATTTTGTATTCACTAATAAAGCCTAGATAAAGAAAAATAATGTAAGAGTTAAATATTAGGATTAAGCCTATAAGTATTAAATACTAAAAAGAAGAAATAACTCAAATAGCCGCCCACTGAATCGGTTAAATTAAAAATAATCGACTTTCTGAGGTATGATATATGCATAATTTATGTATTATATGTGTATAATTATTTATAATCAATGTATAATATATGTATATGGCTAAAAAAAAGTAAACAGCGAATATGACCAGCTATTTATATAAAGATCCTCACTAAAAAATGATAGAAAACTTGAATGTGGTAAAAAATTAAATGCTCACGTTCTATGTTTAATTTTATTTTATTTCTAATTTTGGTGAAACAAAATGTTAACTACCCCATTTGAAAACCTACAAAAGGGCAAGTGCAATCATCTTTATGAAGTTGTTAGGGAAGGTTTTCTAATCTAGAAAATTTAGTTGTTACAGAGATGGCCTTTTGCTATATTTTACTCGTTCCCAAGATTTATTAAAAGCATATCTATAATGTTACTGACTAAAAAGAAAAAGTAGATATCGTTTAAGAATATTTTTTGCTGACTATGTTCGACGAGAATAGTGGAAGAACTTTATCGGACACAAGAATTTCATGGAGTATTAATATTAAAAAAGACAATACGTCAAAATAAATAGAGTACCTTTAATATATAAATCATTAAGAAAACGAAGAAGAACCTTATGAACAGCAAAGGAAAGGTAGTATAATGAAGAGCAAAGACAATATATATTACACGAGATTTATCATCAACCAATGCCTTAAACCTGTTAAAGGAAGATAATCGACAATTGATCATTAGTTTTCATGAAAACACACACGTTAACTTCCAACGTGTTATACGGTATGATTTTGACGTCCTAACTCCTCGTGAATATTGATGTGCTAAATATGGGAATCACGATTTTATCCAAAATAAAATCATTTGTTTAAAAGAATAACTTAGTATTAAATGGCAGATAAGTCTGTCAATAGTTCGGGGATATTTTTAGCGTTTAATATTTAGTATTTTAATATTCATAATTTTATAATAATATAAATGTAAATATGAACAGATATAGATATAAATATAAATCTCAATTAGATATGAATTAAATAAACTAACAATAACCAAATCTTAAATACTTTTTGTTTCACACTACAACTTTGAACTAGTTTTCAAACATTCTCCCATAATTCAAAATTGTTTGTGTTTGACTTTTTTGTTGTTTTTAATATATCGGAGTACTTCTCTCCAACTTCCACTTTTGTTGAAGCACTTGTCTCCAACTTCCGTTGATGTATTTTGTCCCGAACACCTAACACTGACTCCAACTCTCATTAATGTGATTTGTCACCAATATCTAATTTTGTTGAAACAGTTGTCTCCGCCTCCCATTATTGATCCACTTTAATCAACTTTCAATCTTTCAACCTCTTTCTAACTTTTAGAGAAGAGTTTCTTGCTCTTATGCCATATTTTCTTGCACTTCTTTTGTAATGATCCGGAATTTCCACCGTCGGGACCGTGATGGAGCCTAACATTACACTTGCTAGGCAAGCCAACATTAGAGATTTATTAGCCAATTGTTTTACATTTCAGTGAATAACAACAAGCAAGTTATAACAAGTTGAAATGAACGCGGAAATATATATAACAACTTTGAATATATACTCCTACACAGAATTCAGAGTCACAATTCACGAACATTCTAGTATTTACTACAAGTAAAGGTCTGAAAGGAATAGAACTGTTTTTGAAATAAAGAAACAGTAAAGTATGAGGTGTAGAAGGGGACGCCAGCATGCGGACGCCGACAGGTCTACCTTGGGTCTCCTATCAGAAGGATCCTGCAGCCAACCTCAAGATCAGCTCAGATCAGCTCCAAAATCTGCAAAGGAATTGTAGAGTGCGGTATCAGTACAACCGACCCCATGTACTGGTAAATGCTGAGCCTAACCTCGACGAAGGAGTGACGAGGCTACGGCGAGCCACTCACAATATAATCTGCATACAATATATAATAAAAGTGGAAAGAAAGACGGAACCAAATAAAGCAGTAACTTGCAAGAAGTCTCCAAAGTATTTCATTAGTGTTCAGATACTTCAAATTCTTAAGTGTAAATTAAGACTACCGTACAACTAACACATTCAGGAAAAACATAAACACATAGGTTGTTGCGGTGCACAACCCGATCCCACCGTACATATCATATTCCTCCCTTTTTTTCTCTTAATAACATAAACAACAGAATGTCAATAAAAGTGTTGTGGCGTGCAACCCGATCCCATCATATCACAATAATCACAATCACAGTTCACCCTTATTTCACCCACAATCCACCCTTATTACACATGTTGTGGCGTGCAACCCGATCCTACCGTACAATATCAATTCACCATTATTCCTCCTCAATATATCACCCTTATTCCACATGTTGCGGCGTGCAACCCAATCCCACCATATCAATATCAATTATTCAGTATGTACAGAAATTTCACAATTCAAATCACAGAACCCCTCACAATACTTAAACTTCAACCGAAACAAATGGGAAGCTTGTACACTATGAGAATTCACACAAGAAATACTACTCAGCGAGATCAATCCAAAATATACCATAAAAGCACCGATAAACCAGCTTAAGCAAACAATAGGAGACAATGAAGCTACGAAATAACTAATACCTTTAACAAAGGGAAACGATGTCTAACAAGTAGCAATTAGGCATGAGAATACAAGTAAAGCATGTAACAGTTAAGGCAGGGGAAAAAGACAATATGAGAAGAAAGGGAAAGAAACAGGCAAAACAGATAAATTTGTTGCGCACAGGTACTCGTCACTTCACATATACGCCACTCACATGAGTTGCATATAGCAAATAGTTCGAGGATTCCTAATCCCTCAAGTCAAGGTTTGACACAACACTTGCCTCGCTCCACAGGCCACTCAATGCTCAATTATAGCCTTTCCTCTAGAATTCGCCTCCAAACGACTCGTATCTATCCGCAATTGACTCAATATTATCAATTATTGCTAAAGAAATCAATTACAATGCATAAATTTAGATTCCCCAAATTTTTCCCCAAAAAGTCAAAAACCAACCCCGGGCCCGCTTAGTCAAAACCCGAGGTTCAGACCAAAACCCATTCACCCATTCATCCCCGAGCTTGATTATGTAATTTGTTTCGAAATCCAACCTTAATTCGAGGTCTAAATTCCAATTATGCAAAAATTCCTAATTATACCCAAACCATCAATTTCCACCATGAAAATCCTAGATTCTAGGTTGAAAATTCATGCAATGTGATGGGTAATTGAAAGAAAGTGGGTTAGGATGACTTACCAATGTTTTGGGGAAGAAATGGTCTTGGAAAAATTGCCTCTAGGGTTCTAGGATTTGATAATTTGATGAATGAAAGAAAAATCTCGTCTAACTTAAGTTTGGATCAGTTTTAGGTATGCATTTGCAACCTGGGGTTTGCAAAGAGAGCCACGCAAATGCGAAGGTCTCCCCATCCCTGCTATCTTTGCAAATGCGAAGAAATCCTCGCAATTACGAGCCTGACCCTTTCGCAAATGCGATCATTGCCTTCCCCCTTCTCAGTTTGCAAATGCGAAGATGTGTTCGCAAATGCGAAAACTATAAGGCCCAGCTATTATTCACAAATGCGAGAAATAGCTCGCTAATGTGAAACCTGCAGAGGTCGCAATTGCGACGCCTGATCTCGCAAATGCGAGATCAGAGGCCTGCACCAGATATTGCAACACCAGCTATGTTCTAAGTCCAATTTTCACTTCGTAGCCTATCCGAAACTCACCTGAGCCCTCGGGGCTCCATAACCAAACATGCACACAAGTCTAAAAGCAACATACGAACTTGTTCGCACGATCAAATCGCCAAAATAACACCTAGAACTACGAATTGAACACCAAATCGAATGAAATTTTCAAGAAAATTTTGAAATTCCTATTTTCATAACCAGACGTCCGAATTACGTCAAATCAACTCCGTTTTTATCAAATTTCACATACAAGTCATAAATATGGTGTTGGACCTATACCGGGTTCCGGAACTAAAATACAGACCCGTTATCCAGAAAGTCAAACTTTGGTCAAACACTTCAATTTCATTAAGCTTTCCTCTTTCAAATTTTGACATAGTCCGATATTTTGGGCTAGGGAATTCCGATTTTGATTTCGGACATACGGCCAAGTCCCAAATCACGATACGGAACCACCGGGACCGTCAGAATACGAATCCGGGTCCGTTTATGTTGGCCAAAAGTTGTTGGAGGTTTGAATATACTGGACATAGGAATCTGGAATAAAGCAGCTATATGTAAACTACTCTGGAGTCTCAGTAAAAAAGAGGACAAAATGTGGATACAATGGGTGCATATGTATTATAAAAGATATCTCGTTGCTGATAGGATTCCAACACAGGCATCATGGGTTGTGCAAAAGATATTGAAGGCAAGAAGGCACATTGAAGGGGCTGGAATGACAGTAGAGCAACTTATGCAGCAGGATCACTTCCCAACGAAGACAATGTACTCTAAACTGAGAGGAGAATTTACAAAAGTAACATGGAGGAAAATCACATGCAACAATGTAGGGCTGCCAAAGTGGAAATTCACGCTGCTCATGGCTGCCCATCGAAGATTGTTAACACGAGATAGACTAAGCAAGTGGGGCTGTGTACAGGATACAGTATGCATACTATGTAACAAAGCAGAAGAAACCATTGAGCATTTGTTTTTTAAATGTTCATACTCAGCAACAATATGGACAACTTTATTGCGATGGAAAGGAATACAAAGACAAGAGATGGAATGGGGACAAGAGTTGGAGTGGGATACAAATCAATACAAAGGTAGACACCCTGTGGCAGAGGTATACAGAATGACGCTAGCTGGAGCAGTTTATTGCATATGGCAAGAAAGGAATTCAAGAGTATTCAAGGAGAAACAACGAAGCAACGAGGTGATTGTTCGACAATTAGTACAAGAGATTCATGGAAGAGGTAGCGGGATGCACAGGTTGAAGAAGAGATTAGAAGCACTTAATTACTATCCTAGTGTGTGACATGTAATTAGATAGTAATTAGAATATAATTTTAGAGGTACAGTTTGAATCTGAAATTTGTGTCCAGAGCAAACTGAAAAATTGAGAGTTGCTATGTAAATATTCTTGGTAAATAAAATTTTAGTTACCAAAAAAAAAAGAAAACGAAGAAGAACCTTATGAACAGCAAAGGAAAAGTAGTATATTGCACGAGATTTATCATCAACCAATGATCATTAGTTTTCATAAAACACTTACGTTAGCTTCCAACGTGTCATTACCAAAAAAAAAAAAAGTTAACTTCAACGTGTTACACGGTTTTGACGTCCTCGTGAATATAGCGCTAAATATGGGAATCACGATTTTATCCAAAATAAAATCATTTGTTTAAAAGAATAACTTAGTATTAATTAGCAGATAAGTCTGTCAATAGTTCGGGGATATTTTTAGCATTTAATATTTAGTATTTTAATATTTATAATTTTATAATAATATGAATATAAATATGAATAGATATAGATATA